>JUDQ01000257.1:0-50307 GCA_000812075.1 Scedosporium aurantiacum
AAAAAAAAAAAAAAAAAAAAAAAAAAAAAAAAAAAAAAAAAAAAAAAAAAAGGCAAAATGATACTCTTTAAATATGCGCTTTGCTTCTTCCGAAAGCCAGCGCTAGCTTCCTGAACCCTTGTTGCTAAGGATATCTGTATATTCTTTGCCATCATCTCCTCAGCTCGGGTTAACGTCCCTTGTCGTTTGGATTCTCGGACCATCTGCTCAACCCGCTGAATAAGGTTGTGGCATTGGTGGAACCCCTTCGTTATCTCCTGGGTGAGCCTCTCGATTTCGCCCTCCTCTGCCTTCTTCGTCTCATCGTCGTTGAAAGCGGGTAGGATGTGCTTCTGGTGCAATCGTTCGAGGTGCTGGCTTTTCTTCGCTACGCTCGCCAATATCTCTGTAATGTCATCTCCTATATCTGCCCACCTCGGTGGCAGGAGGTCCATCTCAATCACGGCATCCCCGTCATCTTCGAAAGCACCGGCAGACAGTAAACCTCTCCGATCTTCGGATGAATAGCTCGTACCAGGAAAGTTATCACCCAGAGTGTTGTTAATCGCGACCCCGGGCCCGTATTTTATGCGCTTCTTCGGATGATGGGCGTATGACTGGCGGTAGGATATATAGCTAAAAAGCGAATTAGGAAAGCTCTAGTCAGAAGGGATGGACTCGGGAGCCGTACAGATTAGTGCGGTCTCGCCACATGGCGGACACAAAAGATTACTTCGAAGGGTGGGTAGACGTGAAAGGGCTTGGATTCCAAGGGAATACGGGAAATGGCCGCTGCCGTCCACTCCGGTGTGAAGGAGGGAGCTAGCCAGACGTGGGTAATGCGGCTCTTGGACTCGGAGGGTTCTAGTTGGTAGTTGAAGTTCGGTCGGTGCGGCGGTAGTTCGGGCATGAAGTGGACGCTAGCTACGCGACACACGAGGGCATGGTCGAAAGAAATAAACGAGAGGGTCGACGAATAGTCGGGAAGATTAACCGGGCGAGAAACCGTATCCTGCTGCACCTTGAACACGCCTTGAGCTCCCGCTGGCTTGGAATGTATCCTCGAGCCTCACTGGCGCGAGAGGCTGTGACGGGAATAGGTACCCTGGATAATGAGGACTCAGTAATCGGTTGCGGGCGGCTCTGATTATCTTGGGGTTTGGTACTGAGGCTGTCCGGGTCTTGCTTTGCGCGGCGGCTCACGCTGAAGCTTTGCGACTTTGAGGTGTTGGCTTGAAGGGAGTGTGGCTTCGAGGTTCAACAATGGTTTAATCGGGAGCACAGGCATCAATCAATTAAGGACAGCTCTCGCTACCTCTAGGTCTAGGTACCTCTATATGTACAGGGCAATCCAAAGCCTCTTCGGGCAAATCAGGAAAGAAGGTACTGGTACTTATTAGATCAAATTTCTTGGTAATTGTATCAATCAATTGATGATGCCAAGGGGGGAACGCTTGGGTGTTATAAAGATCACATGACCCTCTGAAGCCGCTGATTCGAGTATTGTCGCCTGCTGATTTTCGGCCAGCTCTACCAGTGTCATTGTCTCTCTGGATTATTGATCTCAAGTGTTACTGGAATGATCTCACGGAACTTGATGGTGTACGAAGTACACTACATACTCAAGCTCAACTGTACCCAGAGGGTGAATGCATTGTGACTGGGGGCCGCCTAATGGGCAGGCAGACTCTCCTTCGCAGGGATTGCTGCAGCGAGGTTTACCGAGCTCTTCATCGTTCTTTGAACCATTAGATTGCACCCGTCGCTGGACAGGCGGCCAGGCTCTGCGAAGCTGAACCCCCCAACCCCACCAAATAAAACACTTGGACTTGACGCGAGTTGATCAACTAGCATTCCCCCGCCCTCGCCACCCCTCCGTCTCCCCCGCAAGCTACACTGTCGAAGTGCTTAACTTTGGCACATTCCCTCCCGTAAAGGAATCGCGAACCTTTCGAGATCTACACCTCACCTGTCGACGGCGATATCTCCCGATTTTATCTTGAAACTTCTTGCCGATTTTCTTTTGCGTCTACAATGGTTAGTTCGCCTTCTTGAGGATAATATGCTCCAGGCTGCGAGATTCCCTCACGACCAAACACTACTCCTTTTCAACTCCCACTTAGCATAACGACCGGGCTCGGAATCAAGATCAGCGGGCGCATAATCTCTACGTTCGCACGCTAAACTAACTGTTCGTCTTATCGTCGAGTAGGCTGATTCTCTTACCGAGGAACAAGTTTCCGAGTTCAAGGAGGCTTTCTCCCTCTTCGTAAGTGCCCACTCCAGATCCTTCCACTGACGGAAAATTCACTAATAACGCCGCGTACGTAGGACAAAGATGGTGATGGTGGGTGAAAGATCTAGCCTCCCCTAACTCAGTTATAGACTCTCGGTCGCCGAACCGTTCTTCTTCCAACCATTATTCTAATACGACAACCAGGTCAAATCACGACCAAGGAGCTCGGCACCGTCATGCGCTCCCTTGGCCAGAACCCCTCTGAGTCGGAGCTTCAGGACATGATCAACGAGGTCGACGCCGACAACAATGGAACGATTGACTTCCCCGGTATGCGGTCATGATCGATCTGAAATAAGAAACCAGGGGCTGACTGCTTCGACAGAGTTCTTGACGATGATGGCGAGGAAAATGAAGGACACAGATTCGGAAGAAGAGATTCGCGAGGCGTTCAAGGTATATAATCGCTGCACATATTGTTTCCATTCTACATCTCTTCTGACTAACGTTCTAGGTTTTCGACCGTGATAATAACGGCTTCATCTCGGCTGCCGAACTTCGTCACGTCATGACTTCAATCGGCGAAAAGCTAACCGATGATGAGGTCGACGAAATGATTCGTGAGGCTGACCAGGATGGCGATGGAAGGATCGATTGTTCGTATATCTCTTTCCCTCTCTAGTCTGGAACCTGATGGCTCTAACAATTCGATCATTCTAGACAACGAGTTCGTCCAGCTCATGATGCAAAAGTAGCGTCCCTCCTCCTCCTACGGTTAACCACATACGCCGACCCCCTTCCCAAGTTAGGAGGGAGCTTCACATTTGAATGGTGGATGACGAGATACGACTGCCATCAGAAGGGCTCGCTCGACTCGATTAGTCTGTTGTCAACACTTAGAAAAGTTATTCCCTAGCCCTCGAGCATCCGTTTATTGAGATCCACTATGCGATGAATGATTGTCGAGGGCGCAGATATTCTTGTTTCCCACTCTCCATGTCCTTTGTTTTGGCTGGTTCCCATGGTTGGTCTCTATAGGTGCTTGCCTCTTCGCGCGCACCTCCTGGCTTTCCTCATAATAGTCAGACAGCACATTGCTATATTGTCTTGTGAATTTAGTCAATTGCCTTCTAACTAGCTTGAGAAGCGAAATTCGAATTGTTAACTATATCTAAATCGCTCAAATGTGGGTTGAGTACAGAGTATTCCGCCCTGAGTTGGCGTCAGCCTGCTGCCATCCTTGAAGGAGCGGGGTAGAGGGAGGGGGGATTCGCAATCAAATTGAGCAACAGACGGAGCCAGCTGTCAGACTCTAATCCAATTAGGTCGTGAGAGAAGCAGCGGTGGTAAGAGCGCTATATGCCGTAAACATATGTGTTGTAATTGGAACTTTTGTCCGAGGATTATTACAACTGAAGCTGGCGATTGTCTGTGGTCTGTCGATGGATGAGATATGAATGTACGCTTAACATTGAACCTTTGCCGAAACCAAGGCCCCTCATGCCGGGTCTCAGCCCTATAAGGTACCATTGACGCATATCATCTTCTAGACTTGAGCTGCTCGCAGAGGTTGTGAATATGGTGTGTGCTCAGCCACAGGAACTCCTCCTTGGCAGTCTCCGCGGTTCATCCTAACTTGCGTGTTCCCGAGACCCAGAACACCCCACCATCGTCGTGTGCCAGCTCCCATCTTAAACGGGCACTGGCGCTGACATTTAACCTCCTCCTGTCCCCTAACTCATCAACTCTCCACCGGGATTTTGTTTACGAAGTAGCAGGTCCTGCTCCTGTCGTGTGTAACTGTATCCCAACTCTTATATGTGATAGAAGGGCATCAAGCGAGGGCAAGGAGCACGAAATTCAACTAGGACTCTGACGGCGGTCTGCGCTCATGGACGCTCATGGCAGCTCGGCTCCCGGGTCATTATTATCACAGAAATATTAAACTGCAAAGTATTTTATAGTGCAAATGATCAATCGGTCCATCGGGGAGTCCAATTAGTGTAGTAGGCATTAAGGTTTATAAATGGCAACGCAATCTAAAAAGTTCAATATTGATGGAAGAGTACTTCGTCCTGTCAACGGGTTATCGCTATTATGTTGCTCCTGAGGTGACAATCCACCCACGTGACACAATTTAGGGGAATGCTCCTGACTCCATCTAAGTTGAGAGCTGCAATTAATTGTACAAAGTACTTCGTACCTTTGACCTTGACTTTAGTGACACCAAGACCAAGACCCAATCCCAATGCCCCACTCGTCCACTCGTCGTTGATAGGCACCTACATTGTATTGAGGCCATTCAACCCCTATCACTTCCAAGCTGACGATAGAATCGATCGGGGAAAACGATCTATCTTGGTGTCTATACTGAACCCCCATCCCACCCAGTTTGCTGGCCCTGGATTTCCTTGATATTAGTTGAAATTTCCGGCCACCATGGCTTCTTGTATGAGAACCCCAAGCTTCTTGCTCCACCCCTCATAACCTCGTCAACGCGTGGCTGACCTCACCGACCTGTGTAGTGAAGCAGTTTATCAGAAACGTCCGGGCTGCCAAAACGATTGCCGACGAGCGGGCTGTTATCCAGAAAGAAAGCGCGGCGATCCGAGCGAGTTTCCGAGAAGAGAGCCATGACCATAATGTCCGGTAAGGCCGGCCATCCGCCCAACTCTTGCGCCCACGCTGAGATTGTTTTCCTTGTTCTAGCCGAAATAATGTTGCGAAGCTACTCTACCTCTTCACCCTTGGCGAAAGGACCCATTTCGGTCAGATAGAATGTCTCAAGCTTCTCGCGTCCCCTCGCTTCGCCGATAAACGACTCGGTCACCTAGCAACCAGTCTCCTCCTTGACGAGAACCAGGAGGTGCTCACACTTGTCACGAATTCATTGAAGAAGTGAGTTGGCTCTTTCTCTCTCCTTCCTCCTTCTGCATACACGTTTTCATGCCCTTTCCTAACGATGATGCAGCGATCTTTCTCACTCGAATCAGTATATCGTGGGCCTCGCCCTCTGTACACTCGGTAACATCGCGTCTGTCGAGATGTCCAGGGACCTCTTCCCCGAGATTGAAAGTTTGATATCTACTTCCAACCCTTATATCCGGAGGAAGGCGGCCCTGTGTGCTATGCGGATATGTCGCAAAGTCCCCGACCTCCAGGAACACTTCCTCGAAAAGGCAACCCACCTACTATCCGACCGTAACCACGGCGTCTTGTTATGCGGCTTAACCCTGGCGACTAGTCTCTGTGAGGCTGACGAAGAAGAAGGCGGCGAAGAGGGTATTGTTGAAAAGTTCCGACCATTTGTTCCTGTATTGGTAAAGACTCTCAAAGGTCTTGCGACTTCTGGATACGCCCCGGAGCATGATGTAACAGGCATCACCGACCCCTTTCTTCAAGTCAAGATTCTTCGCCTTCTCCGAATCCTTGCTATCGGAGATAGTGAAGTAAGCGAACAAATAAACGATATCTTAGCCCAGGTTGCCACGAATACCGACTCCTCCAAGAACGTCGGTAATTCGATCTTATACGAATCGGTTCGGACAATTCTCGATATTGAAGCCGACTCTGGCCTGCGAGTTCTCGGCGTCAATATTCTTGGAAAGTTCTTGTCAAACAGGGATAACAACATTCGATATGTGGCTTTGAACACTCTAATCAAAGTAGTCGGAATCGAGCCTAACGCCGTTCAGAGGCACCGAAACACCATACTAGAGTGTCTGAGGGATCCCGACATTAGCATTCGGAGGCGTGCCCTGGAACTAAGCTTCACTTTGATCAATGAGTCGAATGTTAGGGTTTTGATTCGGGAATTGTTGGCATTCTTGGAGGTTGCCGATAATGAATTCAAGCCGACAATGACCAGTCAGATTGGTATCGCCGCCGACAAATTCTCTCCAAACAAGCGCTGGCACGTTGATACCATGCTCAGGGTGTTGACCCTCGCCGGTAATTACGTGAAAGAGCCAATCCTGTCGTCATTCATTCGCCTCATCGCCACGACGCCTGAGCTGCAAACATACGCTGTCCAGAAGCTCTACGCAAGTTTGAAGAAGGACATTACTCAAGAGTCTCTGACGCAGGCCGCCGCATGGTGTATAGGCGAATTTGGCGATTCATTGCTCCGAGGTGGGCAGTACGAGGAGGAAGAGCTCGTTCAGAACGTCGAGGAGCGTGAGATCATCGACCTATTCTCAACGATATTGAATAGCAGCTATGCGACACAAGTCACCACCGAATATATTGTCACAGCCTTGATGAAACTCACGACTCGGTTTACGGATGCCGCCCAAGTGGAGAGAATCCGGCGCATGCTCCAGAGCCACCAAACAAGCTTGGATGTGGAGGTCCAGCAGCGGGCAGTTGAGTATGGCAATCTCTTTGGTTATGACGATATACGGAGAGGAGTCTTGGAGAAGATGCCTCCTCCTCAGATTAAAGAGGAGTCGAGGGTGCTGGGGGCCGCAACCACCACGAAGAAGTCCAGCAAAGCAAGCAACCGAAAGTCCAAGGTTGTGAAACCTACGGAACAAGACCTCTTGTTTGACTTGATGGATCAGCCACCCGCTACGGCCCCTGCTAGTTCTCAGTCAAATATGGATCTATTAGCAGATATATTGGGAGGCTCGACGTCACCCCCTCCAACCTCTGCCAGCCCCCCACCACAACAGTCAAATGTGGCCTCTATCATGGATCTTTTCTCAACTCCAAGTCCGACCCAATCCCAGGGCTACCCGCCTCCCGCACAAGCCCCAGCCGCTTCCAATGTTGGTGTTCTGTCATCCTTATCGCCCACAGGGACGCCGGCGCCCCAGGTTGCCGCGTCGCCGCAGGCACCAACCGGTCATGCCTGCTACAATGCCAACGGACTTGAGATTACGATTCAACTTCAACGCAACGCCGAGGGTATAATACAGGCCATGGCGAGGTTCCGAAACACGTCTCCCTCCTCTCCACTTTCCAATGTGGGCCTCCAAGCCGCCGTTCCAAAATCCCAGAAGCTTCAGCTTCTAGGTATCTCGAGCCCTGATATTGCGCCTGGCACGGAGGCGACCCAGTTGATGAGGGTATCGGGCTGTAAAGGAGTAAGCTGCCCCCTTTCTACCTCTTCCCCCTCCCCCCATTTCCACAATCAAACCCCCAGCCGTTTAGATCGACACGTCGTACTAACATCACTGGTTCTCAAAGCCGCTCAGGTTGCGACTAAGAATCGGGTATTCCCACCCCTCTGCAGGTCAAGTTCTGGACCAAGTTAATTGGTCTGAACCGTTGTAATCCAACAAGACCGCGATGTTCGAGGGCCGCTGGCGGAGAATGGATGAAGCCGGGAAATGGGGTGCAACACATTCGGGAGCATAGATATCTAAGAGAATCCAGGGCGTGGTTCTACGCTTGGAATGGAAAAGAAGGGAGCATAGGGGAACAAAACGAGCAAACTTCTTGTCACATTTGCTTAGTGGGCCGCGAACCGTTTCGTACGCGGAAGGGTCGTCATTGTACTGTTGGCGTATCTAGTCATTTGTGCCAGGGAAGTATCGGAGTAAGTCAACACGACAGAGAGTTTTATGTTAAAACTAGATCCATTACATCCCTTCCGTCGTACACTCCGTTGTTATTTATCCATCCGTGCGGTTGGCAGGGGCATTGATCAGCCAGCCGACACCAGACACCAACGTCCCCATCGCAGCGTCCCTCAGCTGATCTCTCTTTCGTGTTCTATGATCGTCCTTAGGAGTCACCTCGGGTTCGGGCCTTTGCTCCCCACTACTGGAGCCCAGACTTGATAGGACGCTTAGGTTTCTTTGGGCGACGCGGGCAGTCGCGCGTGACAAGTCGAAAAGAGACATAGGCACATCATCCGCCTCACGTGGAGTACTAGCAGACGGCGGCACGGGCCGCGATTCGGCGCCGGGTGCAAAGGCGCCGGGAATGCCCGGTGAATGCATATCCCCCGCAGCATCCCAAGCGGCTTCCTTCGCAGCCTCCTCCTTAATAGCAGAATCGAGCTGCTCTTCACAGCGCCGGAATGTTTTAAGGATTTCATGGAGTTGCGACGAGGGTGCAATGCGCAGAGCGGTGGCGAGGCATTCGACGCGCTGTTCGAGATGGCGAATGTCTAGATTCCCGCTCGCTGTGCCGAGGTGAGTTGGCTGTACAGTTTGAGCCGTCCGAATGTACTGCCCTGCTTGGAGCGCTGCTCTCCATGACCAATCATCAACTGGCGCAGGAGACTTGCCACCTACGTCTGAGATAGTGGGTAGTTGAGTCGCCGCAGCCAGACGGCTTACCACGTATGAATAGGCAGTTTCGAAGTCATCCTCTCGGAGCGCCGCTTCAATACACATTGATGTCACACGCTTCTCGCTCGTGAACAGTAACGTGCTCTGCTGATCATCTGCGTCGGATTTCCGCGTCTTGCTTGCGTAAAGTCCGGCACGAACCATGTTGGCACCAACTTCTAAGAAGTCTTGGATTTTGGTGTAGCTCCTCGGGTTTTGTTCCAACACCTTAGCAATGATGGAGATGGGATCCGAGTGGACCCTGAGCACGACAGGGCTGAACGGTTCACCCTGCTTCAGGACCAGGCGGTAGTGGCCTAGGGCATGCGTTGCTTTCAATAACGAGTCGATTCGTTTGAAGGCAGGCGATGCTTTTCCTAAGGTCTGAGGAAAAGCGTGGAGACTAGTCTAGTGTTAGCATTCTCCGTCTTTTAGAAGGCCAAGTAGAAATGCATCTAAGCATACATATCATCGCATTTCTTCAGTCCGCCCCGCATCCGGTTTGGGTTCGATGCATTGTCAAACGCGTTCATGGCAGCTGTGACGACAGTGTCTCTAAGAACAGCTGGGTCGAGCAAATCGTGCTCAGGCTTCTCATAGATACTTTGAGCAAGTCCATATCCTGCTCCATGTTAGCGGAACCGAACAGATACCGTCATTAAGGGATGGGAGAACTTGGATGTGTCCATACGCGTAGCTACAAGGAGTGCCTTCAAGAATTCGGTCTCGAGAAACTCTCGATCGACAGCTCCAAAAACGCCCAAACTAGACTGGGGGGGTGAAGGGCCGGCCTGGGCAGGACTCCAAGACCACAACCAAAAGAGCTCGTCTCTGGCAACAAGCCAGTACCTGTCATCATTTTGAGATGCACGGCGAGCGACAGCGTTTATAAACTTCACTGCCTCGGATTTTTGCTCCCTCGCATCCTGGAGGAAGACTAAATCACCCGCTCTTCGTACTGAGCACGAAAGACCTGCGTTGGCTAGGAGAAAAGCACTGCTAGTCAGTGCACTGAGTCGCCGGGCGGAGGTCAGATTTGGGTCGGTGATCGGATTGGATTCCTGCAACAAATTATTGCGCATGTGTGACAAAAACTTGGTGGCGGCTGGATCCCTGCAGTCAACGTCGGTGAAATCGAGAGTAACAATCGCGGATGTTTCTAAGGGGGCAGGCTCTTTAATACTGAGGATAGATGCTATGCGACATGCAATAGTATGAACGCCCGATATCGCGTCAACGGTTGATTCATTGATCATATAGGCGGCGGCTAGGATAGCGCGCAGATAGCGGCGTTGCACGTACTCTTGCTGCGCTTCAGACCAGCTCGATTCGCCGTAATCACCAAGATCGGAGTCAATAGGCCCTTGCCATTGCCGAATAACCTCGACCGCGAGGCGCCAATTCTTGGGTGCTTGCTGAGCGAGCCACTCAAGCACCGCTTCAAGGCTGGGAAAGGGCGGCAAGCCATCTAGCTCTGCCCCATCGGGAGAGGACTTCGTCCATTTCGTTGGGTCCTGGAGCCAAGGACCAACCATACCCCTCATGTCTCTTCCAACAAGGTAAAGGTTCTCCCGCACTCCGGTTTGAGATAGTAAGAATGACAGCGCAGCATCATCCGGTAGCATCCGAAACTGGTCGAGGGTATAAGGAACGCAGTCGTTAGGGTAGTATTGAATATTCCTCCGCAAGAGAGGTAGCAGGACCGATATCATCCATGGACGTAGGGAGGGCGTGCTGTGGAGGAAAGGAACAAGTAGGGCGGGAAGCTGGTTCAGTAGTCCAGCGACGGAATCAACCCGGTGAGCCCTACAGAGGAGAAAGAGCGCTAGGGAGTCATCCTTAGCATCGACAGGCGCTTTCGGCCATGCTAAGGGAAGTAGATGGAGCTTCCGGACTTGTTTGGCAGCTTCGTTTTCGGTCAGGGCATCAATAGCGGTCGAGTCGATGTCGACAGGATCGTAACCGGCGAAGTCGCCCGAAGCGAGCTCTTGTAAGAAGGGAACGTAGGTATGGGACGGGGCGGTTTCGGGAAAATAGGTGAGAAGTATGCGAAGGACTAGGTCTTTTTGTAAAATATCGGCATGTCTAGAGACAAGGTAAGAAAGACTATCGATGTCGGCGCGAGTTGCAAGATGTGCGGCCAGAAGGACAATCTTGGCGGGAGACAAAGTAGCGGCCGTCATTGTTGGACTCGCGAAAACATGGCGATTTGTAGGCGTTTTCTACATTCGAGGTCAGGGTGCTATCTCAGGAATGGGTACTTCGTATGGATGTTTATGATGGGGCAGGGCGGTGGTGGTGTGAAGCAGCTGGTTGTCGAGACGAGCCTGCAAGGTCCGGTGTTTCTCGAAACGTCGTCATAGAGATCGATCGTTGATGACAGCTGGGTTCGATTGATGAAGTCTAGTCCTATCAATATAAAACGAAGTGTCGAAGTATCAATGTACTGGTGGGTGTAGTGTACTTGTGGTGCTGGCCTGGCCATGGATCTTTGGGGGTTCATCTGTTAGTACCCATGTGGCTCGACAGCTGGCTGGAAAGGCGTGCCAGCTGCTGCTCTGTTGAGGGACCCACTCCATTTCAGACATCAAATCAAATCAATTTGACCTTTGACCTCGACTCTTGAGCCTAGAACCTCATGACTGGGTCCCAAATTGCCGCTTTGCTTGAACATCGATCCGACAAACATCGAAGAACCCGAAGAAGCACACCAGGGCAACGCGAATAGCCACACGGAACGGCCACGCAACGCCAATCGGCTGTTGAAAACGATCTAGAAGCCTGCCATCTTACAATTGACTCCATTGCAACACATAATGTCGTCCGGCTACGGCTACAGCGGTGGTAAGGATGAACGGATCATATCCACCCTTCCTGCCAGTCTCATGGGCGTCGAACTAACAGCGAGATACGAACGACTCTCTCAGGACCTGGCCGCTGCTTCCCCTTCTGGCAGGAAGTCCTTGCATGCTACGTCGTTAACTCCTCCCCGGAAGACCGATCCGGCGCCCAGAAATGCGGCCTCGCCTTGGAAGACTACTACGAATGCCTGCACCACAAGAAAGAGGTAGGAAATGTTTGGCGCCTCTTCGGGCCCTTGGACCAATGGCTGCTGTAGTACCGTAAAATTCAGCAGGATACCTACTGACAGTTGATTAGGCTGCTCGAGTACGTGCGCTACAAGACGCCTATCGAAAGGCTGAGGCGGCGAGCCCCCGAGACAACGCGCCAACCGCCGGTGAAATACGCAGCCTGGGTCTAATAGGAAGAGATGAGGTATCGAAAAAGGTGTTGGAGTCATAATCCCAAACCAGGAATGGCCGAGCATGAACTTGGGAGCGAAATCGAAGTATCGGGAAAGATAGAAATTGGTTAAGACTAAAGTGCTGAGACTCTACAACGAAGGGTCTGCGTGTACTAGTATATGATGCTTACGGACATACCGGCCGATATACAATATATTGACAAGCCTCGTCCAGAAGGTCGGAATGAAACCCTCCCCTCCCTTGTGACCGAGGCGCGTCTTAGCCTGCGCGCATGCTATGGCATCTGCGGTCGATTCCCAAAACTTCGTGGTGTTGGCCTAGCAATTCCAGCTTCTATTGTTGGCCACATTACCACCTATGCCCTCTGCTTGATTTTTCTTGTCCCTGTGTCCTGGAGAGTCCCTTTGAATTCCGGTCCTGTGTGTGGTGGACTGCTTCTGAAGTACTGGACCTGTGGCTTTGGTTGCTCTTTCCTCTTCCAAGATGCAACATTTTTTTTTTTGATGTTTGACTTGCTCGACACGGCGGAGACTCTCTTATCGATGTATCTCCTCACCGATGTTGTCCTAAGACACACCTTCGCCAATCTCATTTCCTCGCTTTGCCGAGCCATGCACATACTCATTGAAGATGTCTAATGCATGTACTCCTCATCCCAACTGACATCGAATATCGTCCATGGACACGGCACCTGAAGGACTCGATATTCAACCCTATCGCCACCTAGATACTAGCATATGAGGTCATCTCACCACTCTGCATATCATCCCTTTGTCGAGACTCGTCGCCGCCTATCCCGAACCTAATCACCATGCCTTGCTTCCGTGGACTTGACATTTCCATCGGCACGAATTCAGGGCCTCTCCGACTGCCTGAGTTCCCCCATCCAGATTCATGCTCTGTGACTCTTCTTGATCCCGAGCCATCCGCCTCCGTTCTGGAACCAACGGACAATTCGAAACTGCCACTTCCAAAAGGCACGAATATTTTCGGAAACAAAAGAGCAGGTCCTCGTATTTCGGTCTACGTACCTTCGCTCCCAGGTAAGAGAATCTACTCACCCACCATGCCATGTTGTCCACGTTTCTATTTGCTAAAGGATAGGGAGGCATGCGTTTCTGGGTTCAATATTCCGTCCTCCGTGCGCCCAGCAACGTTTCTCACCTCTACTTCAAAATGTTTGCGAATGGGAACAATGTGGCAAACTGGGGGATCAACCTAAAGAAACGTACTGCAGGCGCTGTTACGAGGGCTCTTTGCAAGCCAGATCCCGAATGGTGTTGTAGAAACGAGGCCGGGCAGCCCACACATAGCATCGAGGCAAGATCCTTCGGTTTTCCTCCTCAACAAGGACTCATGGAGGTTACCCGCGATGAGGATATCATCGAGATCCAAGTCTTTCGGGCAAGTGGACGCCGCCGAAAGGTACCAAAAGTGCACTCATCCTGTCCGGAGGGCGTCTATGGGAGATGGTTGGTTTCCTTTATTTTCCTTTCCTTCTTGATTGTCTTTTCCCATTATGGTCTACTAGCCAGCCAATTAAAGGTTATTTTACTGACATGAGGATCCTTTATCTTCTCAGTTTGCTGGCTGCTTGTTGTCTCGAGATGCCAGAGAAGGCGGCCTATTTTGACTGGCATCTTCTCGATCGCAGGGACTCGGCCTACGCCACCTTTAGATTTTACTGCCAATCGTGGGATACTCTCTCGAGACTCAATATTATATCTCCGCCCAGTGGCACAAGCCTTATTGGATGGGAGGGCCTCTTGGCTGGTTCTACGTCGACGAGTGATCCATCAGTTACGCCAGTAAGCTCCTTTACACAAGATCCGAAATGGGCTACAGGGTGTGGACATGGCGATACTTGTAGATTGTGTAGTGTCGGCATTGATCCTAGATGGACAGCCGACACAATCCAGACCCAGGCGGCTTCCCGCGCCGTGATAAGGCCCCCAGAACTGCTTGAGAGTAGGACTGGTTCACCTCGCAAGCCGCAGCCGAGCAAACAGATGCGAGATGGGTTTCTTGACGGAAATTATCACAGACCTTTACCTGCGCTGCCGATTCAACGTCGCCGAGCTGCCACGATATGCGATCGCCCGGAGCATTCAAGCAACTCCTCGTACGTGGGCGAGGTTCATAAACCCAGCGCCGCGTGCACGTCACAAACGATAAAGGAGGAATCGCCCGTTCACATAGGGAAGCAAACACATCCGTCATCCTCCTATACCACTACGCGGTTCAAGCATCCAGCCTTGGCGAGATCGGAACCTCCCGCCGCAGGCACAATTGTCTCTATGGCAAGGAACCGGAAGCAGAAGGCCGTGAGAGGTCTGTTTTCCTCGAGTCAGAAACAAAGGGAGTTTGTAACAGCTCCCGCAGGAAGTACGGCGGGTCGGGAGGCAGCCAGATTATCACAGTTGCCTGGAATGGAATGCCCCAGGGTTGTCGAATCTGATGCAGGAGAAAGAGCTGAACAAGGAACGCGAACAAAGCAAGCACATCTAACTGACGGTAAAGTAGGGCTCCTCTCTTTACCAAGGGGCCTCCTTGGCCCGGACCTGACTCGTATACCTTTGAAGGGTCCGAGTGGGGACCTCATGAAGCGACTCCGGAGCGAGGACCCGTTCAAGTGAGGGCATTGGGGGCAGATTAAAGAAGATGGGCTGCAGGCAAAACAAGCATCGCTGGCCAGAATCAACGACGAGCGCAAGACTGCCACGTGCACACACAGGCTAGAGACCGAATAGATTCAGACTTGAAATCAAAAACTTAACCGGGAAGGCAGAGGGTATAGATTGCCTGCAAAAGCTAAGAGTTCTTTCTTTGGCTCTGAGGAAATGATGCTCTAAATAGACCATGGTGATTCAAATTTATGCTCTACGAACGCCGTCATTATCCACCACCAAGACGGTCAACTAGTATGAAGGTACCATAGTTATGATTGTGCACAGCTCCCTGGGAGTTAGACTAAAACTCCTTCACTGGCCATAACCGCTTTAGGTTATTCAAGTGGTTGTCATTCAGGGCTGGGCCGGGTGGCAAGAGAAACGGAGTCGGTCCATTATCCCCAAGCCCAAGGTTACGAAGGAAATAACATGCTGAATGAGCAATATGGCACGGTTAGATCGACATAGAGAAAGAGAATCGAAGGTTACGTGCCCAGCGAGAGGATCAATGTCATAAATTGGTAGAGAAAGGGGCGACGTGTTAGTGGACGAGTCATAAACAGAAGAGCCGAGGGTCGCACCCTCCCTCAGACGCGCCGTGATAGAAATATGAATGATCAGTGAGCAAGACGGTGATAAGAAGCAATTGGGATGACTGAGCCAACTTGGCAGTTAGCACTTGCGGTGCGTAGATCTGCCCTCAATGATTCGTAAAGCTGGGGCAAGGATTTAGATGATGCTGGGATCAGTGACTTTGAATAACAGCCATAGATGCAACAGGCTGCGGAAATATACTAGCCTAGACAATCGTCAGCAAGGGTGGCATCGTTAAGACAATCCGTTACCTCTCATCGTTTCGATTCAGTAGGACTTCAGAAAGCACAGAACTTGTCAACGCTAGCATAGTAGGGCCCGGAAAAAAAGCTCCCCGGTCCCCAGGTGGGAATTGAGCAGACGATGCAGAATTATGGCGGTCTGGGCCGTTCAGTTTGGTTTGGATATCTGAATGCGCGGTACGATTACGACGAGGTGACCAAGTGAGTCGAGAAGGGGTTTCAATTAGAGTGAGACGAAGCAATCATCGCTGTCCATAGTCAAGGTGATCTGTACGGGGGCGTAGATGTCGAGGCAAAGTGGACAGTAAGGCCGTGCCTGCAGATGAGTCGAGAAAACGGAAGCACTGCATTAACTGAATCAAAAAGCCGGATTGTGGCGAAAAGCGTCGACCATAAACGTGCCGGACACATGAGATCCACCGACGTGGGTCATGATTGTCAGCCCATGACAGGCGCCGGTGTACTGGCGTACGGTTGATATGTCTGCGAAAAGCTACGAACAAGGCGCGGCGTCTCGGTAATGGAAGACCGTCAACATCTAGGTCCTCAAAATCCACATGTCGTCCATCCGAGTCTGTTCTATGCTGCCGTGCCGTTGACAAGACGAAATAAAAATACTCCTGGACGAGAGCGTCGAGATTCCTTTTTTTCTGTGACCAGTTTACCATCCCTAACAGTCGCATTTAACTCCAAGTCGAACGTCCGTCGTGCTGTGTTGAAAATAGAGGAGGACCAAAGAAAAGTGAAAGAAAGGAACAAAAGGAAAGGAGAATAAAGCCGAAACGAAACCCAGTAACCATCGAGCACACTGAAAGAACGGTTGATCAAGCGAAAGACGGTAAGGAGCCTGCGTGATTGAAGTGCGACTCGGAATACTTCAGCCGAGTCGCGCTCACAACGCTTTGCTCTCTCCATTAGCGGCGTCGATGGGATGCAACACGAGGGCTCGGAAAACAAACCTTATTTGGGGACGATGGGCTTGACACCCTAGAAGTTCTCTCTTCCATCTCCGCGGGGGGCAGAGTCACCGTAGCCAGCTGCACCAGATGGAGCGTCTCGAGGACGAGGGCCCTCGCGTTCACTCGGGCGGTCATATCGTTCCCGGTCGTAGCCACCAGCTACACGGCGATCATCGCCACCTCCTCGGGGACCGTACCTGTCACGGTCATCACGACCTCCATATCGGTCAACACGGCCATAGCCCTCATCTCTCTCGCGGCGATCATAGGTGCGCTCATCGCGATATCCACGATCTTGGGCCCTATCATGACCACGCTCATGGCCGCGGTCGTATCCACCGCGATCTTCGCGATATCCACGGTCATACCCACGATCATCCTGTCGCCTGTCGTAGCCACGGTATCGGTATGGGTCATCCCGCCCATACGAGCCATATCCGCCTCGGCGACGATCATCATATCGATCATGGAATCGGCCTCCACGAGGATCTAAAAGCAATTGTTAGAAACTACAGTAAAAACAAGTAAAAAAAAAAAAAAAAAAAAAAAACGGGTAGAGGAAATGGTTGGAAAGAAGCAAGACGCGTCGACATATCGGCAATAGGGGATAATCTGCGTACCTCTCTTGGGTGGACCAAAGTATTTGCCAGGAGTGGGAGTCCTTGGGCGGGCGCGGCGTGCTTTCTCGATGCTTAGGTTGCGACCCTCGAACGGCTCACCCTGAAGGCCCTCCTTCGCAGCATCTGCCTGCTCGCTTGTTGCCATCTTGACAAATCCGAAGCCACGGGATTCCTTGGTGTGAGGATCGCGCATGATCTGACACTTCTCTACTTCACCGTACTTCTCGAAGAGGCGGGTGACTTCGAGCTCCGTCAGCTTAGGATGGATGCCAGTGACGAAGAGATTCGATCCCGGGTTGACAGCGCCATCATCTGAATCCTTGGGTCCCCTTTCTTCCTTGGAAGCACTAGGCGACATGTTAATTATGGTCAAACGAATTCAAGAAAAGGTCGGTTCGACGAACGAATCATTATTGGCAGCCGGCGAGGCCGAACGGCGGTTACCGCCATCATTATCGTCGCGTCTGGGCGAAGGGCTTCGCCTGTCTAATTCATAGCGAGGCGCTTCCTCTGCAATAGGAAGAATGAGTTAGTCCACGTGTGCACAGCCACGAGAAGGGGCCAGAGGGCTAATTGGCCTACCATCATAGCCTCCGTTGGCCTCATAATCCATAGCAGTTGTCGCCATTGTATGGTGCCGAGGCTGTGGGCCAAGACTGAAACAAAGGAGTAGTTGTTGATGGAAAGATAAACGGAGTCCTAACGTTGAAATCTGAAGATATGTGATGGGATGACCAAGTTCAAGAAAAAAAAAAAGGGCAAATTACAAAAGCCAAGTTGGGGGGTTAGAACTCAAGAGAGGACACTGAATTACTTCAGTGAAGAAAGTGAAGAAATGAAAAGGGAAAAGGGAAAAAAATAGTAGATGGTGATACAGGAGGAGAGGAAGTTGGTTGTAAAAATCTGAGGGTAGAGGTAGAGACTGGGTGCTCGCTGCTGAGGACCCGTGACGCGATGGAGGGAGAGGACAAGGGGAAAATTGATGCTTCAGGGATATTTGCGAAGGAGTTAGGCTTAACATTTCCCAGGTGGCGCACCTTCCACAAGCTCTTTCCTTCAAGAACATCAGCTGGAAGCCTAGGTTTCGGATTAATACCGGCTAATACTTCCAGGACGGACAAAATAATGAATAGGAACAGTGAGTATTAGGCTTGTACCAACCCCTATTATTACTTCCCAAGTAGCTGGGAGTAATAGTTCCTCGATGAATTTGTCATATTAGAATTTTGAGCTACTTCAAGATCACCAGGGCCAGGGAGGTATACAAAGAAAGGGAAGACAGAGGTTGAAATCTTTGTCTCTCAAGTCAAGTAATGATTATGTTTATCCTGAGGAACCAAGGCACATAATTTGTTACCATACATCCTCGGGGTTCACAAAGTGAGCCTCTCCATCATCCCTCACATGCTGCTTATTCCTATCTCGCTTCATAGGTTTCCTCATATCATAGGCATCCTCACCAGAGGCAGCTGGGTCTGTAGCATGGTCTCCATAATAGTCCTTGACGACCCTGTAAACACTGTATCCCATTCCTTTATAAAAGGCGATAGCCTTGTGATTGCTCTTGCGAACAAAAAGATCAACAAACCAGGCATCACTGGCGTCGGCGACAGCTTCGAGTTGCTCCGTCAGGATTTTGCCTATCCCTTGCCGCCGCGCTTCCGGAGCAACTGTAAGAGCAGTGATGTGTGCATGCCACGGAAGATAGTGCTCATGGGACTTGTAGTAGTCAGGAGACGATTCAAGTTTACCCATGACTAGTCTATAGAGTGAGTTTAATCTAGCCTACCGGACGGCGCGTTGTCTAAGGGAATGCCGAAGAACTTACTGTACCCGATAATATTCCCATCGGCGTCCTCACAGACCTGGAATAGAGAAGGCCATTTTGCGTGATACTGAAGGTAGAACCCCAGTTCATATGTTTCGGTAAGCGGGTCTAAATTACATTTTGATAAATTATTGACATCCTCGAGGCGAAATCGGCGAAAGGTTGCCATAGTATTCGTTGATATGGGGCGATCGGACGAAAGAGACAAGAAAAAGAGGGGATAGAGAGAGAGAGAGAGAGAGAGAGAGATTGTGTGTGTGTGTGAGAAATCAAGAGAGAGGAGGGGCCCGTTCAATGATCATGGAATGAGAGAAAAACACTGAAGGAGATGCACAAATTCGACGAAGTTGGCTAAAATTTGCGCGAAGAATAGCAACTGTAAGGAATTTGATGAGCCCGGTCTCGTTTCGACTGGGACTCGACAAGAAGCGGTGCTGGATCAGCGTGGGTTGCAAGGAATCAATTGATAGGTCTTGCTTATTGATGGATCAATCAAATCGATGTAGTTTATTTGAGTATGACCAGTGACAGTGGGTAATTATGATAACAGGACACTAGGAAAGAGCCTGAAAGGCGATTCTGTCCACGATCGAGTCCGGGGCTCTTGCAACCAGCATCAACATGAGATCGAGTGCACCAAATCAATCTCTCTGACGAGTGTAGCACTTCAGATTGATCCTGTCCAGGTGTCGTCCATGGCGTGTTATGTTATTGGTGGATGTGGGATAAATCGACTCGACTCTTGATGTCGATGGTTCAGGAATCCTCAGGAGCCGCTGTTAGTCATTCTTAGAAAATATGCGGCTGTCTGGTTACAGCACGAACAGCGCTGTCAAACACACAAGAAGCCTGCTCATAGCATTTATCCATTGATCGATTCAATCGCACGGGTTGATTGATCAATGCCAATCACTCTTTGGAACTTTACTTGGTCACTTGAAAGGATGTTGATTTGGTGGTACAGTGTTACAGGTAATATTAAGAAGGAATTTTTGCTGTCCATTGCCCCTTCATATGAAGTAGTCATCAAAGTTACATCATTTAATCAACTTAGGATTAGGTCGTTTCAACCTCCTTGAGGTTTCTCCTCCCACTCTTGACGCCTCTCGCGATTCATTTGTTACTCACCGCCATCATTCCCTTTTATTATCATCCGACAAAGTATAAGCCATCCTAAGTTTTTTTCCGAGTAAAAGGGGGAAAAAAACGAAAAAAAGAAAAAAAGAATCCGCCGTTGCTGTTGAATCACCGCCATCACGACTGTCTCGCTGGGGACCCGCTTGAGCGGTGCGCCTTGGATTACTTTCGACAATGGATCGTTTCCCCCAAACACCAAGCCATTCGCGAAACACATCGCTCATCGATATGAGCCCGAGGGACTCCCCAAGCGATCGACGCCAGTCACGATCTTCTATCGAGCCATCCACGCCCCTGAGGAGCAGCTTCAACCAACCGGACTCTCTCGATATTGGCGTATTTGCCAGTGGAGGTGTCGTCGGTGGTGAGTCGGGTTTAGGCAACCTCGCAGACGAGCTAGCCGATGCATTTTCGGATTCGGGGGACGAGGGCGACTACTACGATGACGGAGAGGCTGGCATAACATTCTCCGTTCACGAGCACGAGGAAGATGTACGCCCAGAGGATATCCGAGACAGTGGAGTCGATGTGGTTGACTCTATGCCAGACAAAGCCGGCATGAGCTTGGGGCTCCCTTTGCCGTATCGGAGGGGACACCGCCGGGCAGGAAGCGAGTACGATGGGAGCGAATATGGATCTGAGTCGGACCTTGACTCACCCGGAATGCCAACGAGTCTGGTGTCTAAAATCAGCGCCGTGGAAGCTCTTGCCCGTAGGGGTACGGAGACTACGGGCGGCCCTTCTGATGGTGTATTCCAGCGTGTCACCGATGGGCTGAGAGACCTCGGTCCGCAAACGGGTGTGGAGAGTAGCGCAACGAGGTTCGTTACTTGATTCGTGAAAGTCTCGTAATGATTGCACCGCTAACGTCGTGATGCTTCAGGTTGATTACCGCACATTCCGCTCTTACTACTCACCTTACACACCAAACACGACAACTTCAAACCCTAGCCTTTCCACTACTTTCGCCCTTCGTGGCCCCGCCAGACCCGGAAACAATCGACTCTCTCCTGCCCTTACTTATATCCTTATCCGAGGACATGCCCCGACCATCGACTGCTGCATTCAACTCCTTGACCGCGCTTCATTCATTAACCTCGGATCTGATAAATACACTGAATTACCTCTCCGATACCTTGCATATGTCCCGTCAAACGACAACTACCGCCACACGTCGGCTAAAGAGTGCGAAGGAGTTAGTTGCCGAGATGCGGCGAGAAGATGAGCTCCGTGAAGAAGGAGAGCAGTGGATCCTGCGAGGTAACTGGAGCCAGCGCCTTGAGAACAGGGAATGTGCGACCGTCTGCGGTGAAGTCGTGGGCGGGTTTGAGGAAGTTTGTAATGGCTGGCGAGCAAGGTTGCTGGCACAGGCGGAGTCTGCTCAGGCTTAACTTGGCTAACTGGTGCTTTCTGAAGCTTCTTTCCTAGAGAGGGGACCCTGACCTTCAAATCATACCAGAGAACGGGGCTGTAGGGGCCGATCTTTAAACTCGGCAATCGGGCGTTATTTTGCATGGACATGGGCGTAATGACAGGAATATCGGTTGACTCAGTGTTGCAATCTAGAAGAATCTTTCTCTTCCTTCCAAACAGAGCGCTTAATCATCGTGCATCATCAACAGAAGTTCATTGTTTTCTTCTCCTTCCTCTTCTTCTTAGCTCCCCATCCTCTTTTCTCTCTTCTTTTTGAGTACCCATCACCTTGAGGACTGAAATGGGTTACCTCGTGACTGCATTTTAAAGGCACGAAGTAGATTACGAAGTATATGCTTAAATGCTAGAAAACATTGTGAAGACTTCTCTCTATTTATGTCGAGGAAATATTTGCGCCCTCGAAGTATAGTACATATTTTGACGTATGTACACTCATCCCGGAAGGAGACACTCGGAGCAAAACAACAATTGAACCCACCATACGAAGTATTAATGTTGACATCAGAAACTGGTGATCTGTAACTGGCGAGGAGACTCTTCTCCACCCTTTTGCGTCTGGCACTAGTGTGGTATTGACATTTTGGAGTCAGTACGAAGTACGTCGCGGAGCAGGCCAAGATCGCGTGGCGCCAAAGGCGAGAACCTATCATGCCCTTCAGTGCTAATTCAGTGTTGTTTTTTGTTTTGACTGTGAGACGTGGCTAGCGCCCATTTTAGAGGTCGCGTTTCTGGGCTCGCGTCGTTCCTTCCGTGTCAGATGGACATGGACTCCGAGCCAACCACGCAATGAACTAGGTCGGGGCGTGGATAGTAGGGGGAGGTCATGGAAGATTACTGGCCATTTACAAAGGAAGAAATGTGAGAAACACCCAAAGGCAGCACGGGCATTTCATCTGTTCTCATTCAAATATAAGCCAATTCCAATATTGATAATTGGGAAAGGATGGCCATGGATAACAAATATTGATCAAGATGCAGTGTATATGATCAGAACAATGTTGGCAGCTAAAGGGGTTAAATCCCAGCATGCGATTCTTTCTCGTCAGTGAGCTGAACATGAAATGTCGAGAGAAGCCAAGGAAGAAACGTGTCTGTTGCTTTGGCGTGGAGCTGTGGGTTCGTTCGGCCCAGTCATGGTCATCGCGTCCATGCCTGAAAAAAACAAAGCGGCGGGAGTAGGTACACAACAAAACGGATTGATAGGTGGCGACGGAACAGGAAGTGCTGGCGCTGATACAAATCCGGTATTTTTGAGCCTATACCAGGCGCGTACCCAGGTAAATGGCTGGGGCTTGCAAAACAACAGCGCTAATAAACAATGGGCGAGGAGAGGCATCGTCACGTACTGAAATCATAATACCGCGTATCTAAGCCTGAGGCATGCGTCTTCTCATTGCGCGGGTCACGTCTCTGTACACCACACTAACCTTACAAAGTACACGGGGTACCTAGCAATCCGTGACGGGACGGGTTCCTCGCCCAACAATTGAAGCTAGCCAGGAGGCCCAAGGTTCAGTCCGAAGTACTTCGTACACAAAACAATACATTGAATCGAGTGCCTAGGAGCTTAGTCAGAGGCGGGCTGTTGTCCCGTCCCAGCAACTGACTGCACCATCCCCCAATCGCATTGCTCCCCCGAACCTCACTCCAACTTATCGACATCCTCACATCAACGCCTTCCCTCATCTCCCACGCTGCATCCAACCCCGTACCGGCATCGTCGACCACGTAACATGTCCCGGCCGAATACGCTGTTTTCTACATTATTCTAATATTGCCCAGCGACGCCACCTTACTGCGAAATCCTGCAATACGAAGCCGACTCAGCCTCTCGTCCTACCAGCCCCTTTACCGAGAGCCAGACAATTATGTACTAGCATCGGCGTCCTAGTCAGAGATCGCGGGCCCGAGGCGAACCAAGTTGGCCTCTAAATCGTGCGAATTTCCACTCCCGGGTTCTGACTTGGATCGCCAGAGGACCCTCGAGCTTGCCTTCAGCCCAACCCGAACCTCAATCGAACTCATAACCAGGCCGAGACGTCGACATTGAGCAGTATCTTTTGTCCATTATTCTTTTTTTTTTATTATACCCAGAAATGACTTTGCAACCCGGATCCTCAGCCAGTGCGATGCCAGGCACCAAGCGCTCAGTTGATGTGCGGACGCCATCCACAACACCCTCCCGGGGTACCAGCCCACCCCCTCAAACAGATCGCGGTCGCTTAGAAGCGAGGCACAGCCTCGATAGTTCCAATCAGAGGAAGCTGCGGCAGAGGAGGAGCGACTCTACTCGGTCAATACAGTTCGATGCCGATGCGGTTGATAATGCCTTGTTAAGAGAGATCCATCGCCAACAAAGAGAAAGCACACCGGGGGTCAGTCCTCACCGCAAACGGCAGAGACTGAACGGTGACAGGTGTGTCCAGTCTGAAAACTATCTACCCCGCAGCATTCCCTAGATACCTCGACTTTCAATTTCCCCCAACACGCCTATCACTAACCAGCATGGGATGCACCAGATTTATACCCACGAGATCTGGTCAAGACTTGCAAGCTAGTTTCAGTCTCCTCCACGAGGACGGGTCTCCAGCCACTCCCCCAAAGCAAAAGAAGCGTACACCGCATGGAGAGCTCCATTTTCAAAAGAGTAAGCCTGGACCGTTGTCCTACCGCAATTTTTCCTGCGGACTGACTTTATGTAGCTGAGGAAGCGAATCGGACATTCTCTAAGCTGCTCCGCGCCGAACTATTCGAAGGCACTATACCCCAGGAAAATCCTCAGGCGATATCCCCCGAACATATATCTAATGGGCCGAGCAACACCCATGATCCAGCCCGATCACACACTCCACCCAATAACCCTTCCGCTTCTTCTCTTCCTTCTTCTCTCACGCCCTCGACACCTCACAAAAATCTCTTCTCATACATGTCCCCACGCCACCATGGGAACTTGGGGGGACACCCGACACCCTCCAAGACGCCTCAAAGCCGCCACGGCCCCAATCTAGATACCCGTTCCGAGCTATACAGCCTGTCCCCCGTTCGATTCGGCAGTCAACAGATGCTTCTTAGTCCGCGGAAACAACCTAGGGCCGTCAGCAAAGTTCCTTACAAAGTTCTAGACGCACCGGAACTTGCAGATGATTTCTATCTCAACCTGGTGGATTGGGGTAGCGCTAACGTTCTAGGGGTCGGGCTCGGATCCAGCGTCTATATGTGGAATGCGCAAACCAGTCGCGTCAATAAGCTGTGTACGCTCGAGGATGATACCGTGACCAGCGTTTCGTGGATACAAAAAGGAACCCATATAGCGATCGGTACTGGGAAAGGCTTGGTGCAGATTTGGGATGCGGAAAAGACGAGACGACTCCGGACGATGACCGGTCATACGGCGCGGGTAGGATCGCTCGCCTGGAACACCCACATTCTCACCTCGGGCTCCCGTGACCGTCTCATTTATCACCGCGATGTCCGCGCTCCAGATCAGTGGCTTAAAAAGTTGGTTGGTCACAAACAGGAAGTTTGTGGGCTCAAGTGGAACTGTGAAGACGGCCAACTTGCCAGTGGCGGTAACGACAACAAGCTCATGGTGTGGGACAAGTTATCCGAGACCCCCCTTTGGAAGTTCTCGGACCACACGGCGGCTGTTAAAGCGATCGCTTGGTCGCCCCATCAGCGTGGTCTTCTTGCCTCTGGTGGTGGAACCGCGGATAGGAGGATTATATTCCACGACACAGTTCGTGGAAGCGTTATCAACGAGGTAGACACCGGGAGCCAGGTGTGCAATATCGCCTGGTCTAAAAATTCTAACGAGATCGTGTCCACGCACGGATACAGCCAAAACCAAATCGTCGTATGGAAATATCCTTCGATGACCCAGGTTGCCAGTCTTACTGGCCACACATACCGCGTCCTGTACCTGGCGATGAGTCCCGATGGGAGAGTCGTTGTTACGGGGGCCGGTGACGAGACTCTAAGGTTCTGGTCCGTATTTGGACGTCGACCGGGTGCAAGGGACGACGCCGATCATGGAAGTGGCCGACTAGCCGACTGGGGCGTGATCCGGTGAGCGTTTTCTTGATCTAGTTCGCGGCAGGTATCTTGAAGCAGCTTTGCTCTGAGATTTCCTTACATATACGCCTCCTCCATCTGCATTTGCGTATCATACTCTGGAAACGCCTTATACGAATCCCGCCACTACTATTGCCCCCTAGAATTCTTCCATGGGTGAATGAATTCACAACGCGTCGCGCGCTTACGATCTGTCTTTGCTTCAAGGATACCCTTGACTGTGCATATATTTGGCTGGCGTGTTTGGAGTCCATTTCGAACTTGCATTTTTGGTTTTGGGGGAAGGAGGTTTTGCTTTTTCGTTATCTTTTTTTTCGCCCTGGGCACGGATATCCACGGAGACGGATTGGATTTGGAGTCATGGGTCGTTGGCGAGCGTTTCTGGCATCAATCGTACTCGCATGTCCTTCCATACTGCTGGAGAGAGCCTGCGGGAAAAAACAGACATGATTAAGACCCATACATGCATCTTGAATACTGCCAGTACGAAGTAGGCGTGAAGTGTCCCAACGGGTCAGTGAGGCTACGGGTGTACACACAGCACTTAAGTATCATCGATCTTCGTACAATGCATTGATTTGATATGCTTCAATGAGGATTGATTGCAATTCGTAAAACTATAACGCCTTTCTCGGGTATCAGTCCATAAGATCAAGTTTCCTACTTGAGACTCCCGTCCATACAACAGATGAATTGAAAAACAAGGGACGGGACATACAGTCTCGCGGAGCAGGGAAAAGGAGGGGGAGAAACAGTGCCGGAGACGAGTTGGCCATGCATGTACAGAAGGTCCTAAACTTGTTTTACCATTTAAAATTATCCAAAAACAATTACCAACCGCGACAACCTAGGTGGCTACCGCTTGAGATCTATGTGCCTTTCTCTCTCTCGCCTCAGAATCCACAACGGGGCCGTCGGTGCCTGTTGCGGAGGCCTGGGGTAGAGATCCTCCATCGATTAGAGAAGGCAAGTTCTCGATGGTCTCGGCATGATAGCCGTGTTGAGGATCTGCAACCTCAATGCCATTTTCTGGGAGGAAGGGGGTCGGGGAGCCATGTACAGGCTCTAGCGTAGGACTGGCTACGTCCAGCGGAAGAGCAGGGTCAAGACTAGGGGCCAGTGACGGAGACGTGGCCAGTCCGTCATTGCCATTTTGCCATTTGCTGACTTCGGCCTTCATAGCTTCCAACTCTTTCTGAAACCGCTTCCCAAAAACATCGATATAGTAAGTCGAGCCATTGTAAACACTCCACCCAAAAACAACTATAAGAAAAGCCGCCGAGGCATATTTGTAGTGGAACCATATCGGGCATGGAAGCATCGTAAGAACGGCATAAGAGTACTGAATCAGCATAAAAGCAGCCTCCTGCAACTTCTCGGGTAGGGAAAGCACAATCCTCCCAATCCAGACCTTGGAGTAGGAGCGTCGCAACCAGGTGAATGAAGTGGGTCGACCGGCAGCGATCTTTTCCCTGCGCCGAACCGTAATAAAGAAATAGTAGGATAGCTGCCACATGGCATAGGGAAGAGAGCTCCAGGCGAGCATGGAAAATATGTTCCCATATGCGTCGTGCGACCCCGATGGCGCGTTTTTAATGGCGAAGATGGCAGGGAAGCGCATTGCCTGTTCCTCAGCCGGGTAGAGATGAACAATGCAGTGGAGCGTCGCGCAGGGCATGACGTGAATGAACAACGACGTGACCTTGTCAAAGCTGTGGAAGACGAGAGAATTGCGCCACATGATTATAGCCACGGCATTATTACCAAAGGCAAGGCAGTAGACGGCCGTGAATAGTCTCTTGGAGCCAGGGAAAACCCAGAGGCTCAGCATTAAGAGAAGGTTGACGAAATAGCAGAGGTCGGCTAGGAAGTAGTGGTAACCTCGTCGCTTGTACGTGAAGATTCGGATTGGCATGAAGTAGAGCAGCTGTGCTGTGTACCAAAGATGGAAGTACTCGGCATAGCCGCCGATTAGGAACCCGCTAATAAATATGTTCATCACACCGCAGATGAAGGAGATCTTTTCCCGGAGGGTGATAACTTTGGTGTCGTTCCAACGCAGAGTAAGTTTGTCGACGCTCTGTCGCATGCTTCTCCGGTATCTCTCTAGTTGTACTTCCGCCGGCGGAACACGACGCCTCCATTCTTCAACCATGCGATCGCGTGCGACCTGGCTCCGAGATTTGAAAGCATCCCTCGACCGGCGAACCTTTTCAGTCTGGGCCGATATACCTCTTTGGAGTTTCTCCAGCTGTAGCGGTAGTGCAAAATTGTCTAGGAGATCGAGGACAGTGAGTCGGTCAAGGGGCGGGAAGGAATCCAAGTCGTCCTGGTATGAGCTGCTGCCTGAGATTGAGGGATTCCGGGAAAGCGCGGAGCTCTTTGACGCCGTCGAGTCGGGAAAGTGTGGATCATCAGAGGAGGAGCCGTTCTGACGCGGATCCATATGCTCTCCTTCACCCATGGTCTGAGGCACAGGTCCGTCCGGGTCGAACCCAGGACACGTCTCTGAGGGCTTCATGATTAAAATATGATTTTCGAGTGCAGACGTTTGCCGAGTACCCGCTGGGAGAGAAGCTTTCCAACTGCGATGCTAGACGGGAATAGGGTCCGAGGGTGGATAGAGTGTGCGATTTTGGGTCGGATGGGAGAGCGGGTGAGATAGAAGGAAGAGCGCTTCGATCTTGCTTTCCTGAACGACGGTCTACTGGTCAGGGGTGGACTCGCTTATTACTTGGAAAACCGCCTCTGGCCCTGGTTCGGACCAGCCGGTGGACTTAGGAAGCTTTCGAGGAGGATGAGTGAATCTAAAGTTGAAGAGAAACAGTTAACGACCAATACTCGATGCGATTGGGGAGGAGAGAGTGACGAACAGATAAAGACATGATGGGAGACAGGAGGGAACTTAGAAAGGAAACCTCAGTGTTGTTCAGAGAAAGAGGCAGAGAGCAGCGGTCAAGGGTGTGTAAATGTCACTTGATGTACTTCGTACATTGTCAGAAGCTAAAGCTTAAGGCTTGATGTAACTGGGACTACTTGTAGTTTTAGATACCTACAAGTATGTCGAATTGACGCAGCTGGCCTTGACCGAGAGGGAGCAGGTGGGCATACTTTGAGCGGTGGTTGGTCTGCTCCCAGTCCTGTTGGAACCTCGTGACGTGCCGTTGTGGCCGCCTGGACATGAAGCTGTCGAATCAATGATCTACTCGCTTGTTCTACTTTTTTTCTTCCATTTTCAAAGGCAACAATATCCAAGGAGGTGTACGAAGGATCAAACAAGTACTTCGGACAGAGCTCGAAGAAGTACAACTGTACTTTAGTCACAAGGCTGTTTCCAGCAGGCGACTTTAGTACAAAGTACATAATTATATGGGAGAACAATTGAAGATTCACATAGGATGACGCACATGCAATTCTGAGCCAGCAATGAGCATCCAGCTCAATCATACATTGTCTTCCAGCCGTCAACAGCCGCCAAGGAAACGCCTTCAATTTCTAAACAGAATTGACGCGAAAGTCGCCCAAGTTTCCAAATCTAAATCAGAGGCGCGTGTGTCAACCTCCTCGTCGTGTCCGCGACACCTTCCATGAGACTACCATCCACCACCATCGGCCTGGTGCTTAAAATGCAACGCGTCAACGCCATCTATTTCCGCAAAGCGCAACAATACGGATATACCCGACAGCCGTAGATACGTGCTGCATCCTCTCATCATACATACTAAGCTTTGCCTCGTCGCATCGCACACTGGGGCGCACGCCAACGAGTCGCCCCTCATCCCAATTCGCCATCGCCATTTTCTTTTCTTCTCTCCCCCTCCCCCGCCCCTGGCTCAATAGCAAACATGGGGAAGCTTATCCGCCTTGAGCTCTTCAGTAAGTCTTCTGTTCTACAGGCGATATCACTGAGCGCTCGAGAATGTCGCACCTTCTAACGCGGGCCATAGACTTCAAGTCCTACAAAGGGCATCATACGTTACTATTCGGGGACTCGTATTTTACATCGATCATTGGGCCCAATGGCTCTGGGAAATCCAATTCGTATGTGCTTAAAGTTTTGCCTCTATTTGTCTTGCGTGATGACGCGGCGTTGATGCTTACTTTACTAGGATGGACGCAATCTCATTCGTGCTCGGCATCAAGTCTTCACATCTTCGATCCGCGCACCTGAAGGACTTGATTTATCGCGGCCGAGTGCTGAAGACATCGAAAATAAATGACGATGGTTCAGCCGATGCTCCAAATGCTAATGGCCACGTGAACGGCCATGGCGACAACGAAGATGGCGATTCTCGACGAGCTTCTCGAAATGATCCGAAGACCGCATGGGTCATGGCCGTTTATGAAGATGACGCGGGCGATGAGCAGAAGTGGAAGCGATCTATCACCTCGCAAGGATCTAGTGAATATCGCATTAACGATCGGGTTGTTACTGCCCAGCAATACAACGACGCGCTCGAAGCTGAGAATATCCTGATCAAAGCGCGCAACTTCCTAGTATTCCAGGGAGATGTAGAGGCCATCGCCGCTCAGTCACCGCAGGATCTTACTCGCCTCATTGAACAGATTTCAGGCAGCCTTGAATATAAGGCTGAATATGAAAGGTTGGAGAGAGAAGCGGAAGCTGCCGCTGAGAATTCAGCCTTTCACCTCCACCGCCGCCGCGGTATAAACTCGGAGATCAAACAGTACCAAGAGCAAAAGAGGGAGGCTGAGAATTTCCAGAAGAAAACCGACGAGCGTGATGCGGCCATTGTGACCAAGACTCTCTGGAAGCTGTACCATTTCCAGCGCAGTATGGATGAGTCTAGTTCCTTGATTCACGAACATCAAGAAAACCTCAAAGAGTTTCGCCGCAATGTTGAAGTGTTCGAGAAGAAATTAGAAGCCGCACGCAAAGAGCAAGCAGTCCTAGCGCGGGAAGTGTCCAAGGTTGAACGAAACATCAAGACCAAGGAGCGGGACCTCGAGGATACCCGCAACGGCCTCGTTCCTATTGATGAGAAGATTGAACAAAGCATGCGAGAGTCGAGTCAGCTCCGTGAGAGGATTGAGAGCCTGACGAAGGAGGAAAACGAGCAGGCTGAGCTGATCAAGAAGGTCAAGAGTGACTTGGTGAAGGTGGAAAAGGCCCAGGAGCATGATGAGAAGGAATATAGAGACCGGATGAAGAAGCAGGGCAAGGAGCTAAACGATGCAGACCGGAAACAGTACAACTTGCTTCGAGCCCAAGTGATGGCCAAAACATCCGCGAATCAGACGAACCTGGATAATCTGCTGCGCCAGCAAAAATCGGACGAGGTCACAGTGAACACTTTCAAGGGTCGCTTAGACAGAGTTACGGCCACCCTCGAGAAATTTGAACAGGAGCTCCAGGCTACCACAAGTCGCAAATCCGCCGCACAAGCATCCGCTCAGCAGCTTGCCAAGGAGATAGAGGCGAAGAAGAAAGAGTTCAATCAGATACAGTCCGAGCGGGTACGAACGAACCAGAGACGCACCGAATTAGAAGAGCGTTTGGAGGACGTCGCAAGGAAACTGCGCGAGGCGGATGACGGCAGACGTCAAAACGACCGCGAAACTAGACTGCGCGACATGGTTACGTCACTGAAAAGAATTTATCCCGGTGTCAAAGGCCGTGTCGGCGACCTTTGTAAGCCGAAACAGAAAAGATTCGACGAAGCCGTTATCGTAGCACTCGGTCGCGACTTCGATTCAGTCATCGTGGATACTGAGAAGACGGGCATCGCCTGCGTTCAGTATCTCAAGGATCAAAGGTTCCCGCCCATGACCTTCATTCCTCTCGACAACATCAAAGTCAGCGCTGTGAATACTGCCATCAAGGGCATTTCCGGGGCCAGGCTGACGATTGATACGATTGATTTCGATCCACACCTTGAACGTGCCATGTCATACGCCTGCGGAAGCTCTGTGGTCTGCGACAGTCTAGATATAGCGAAACGGATATGCTATGAGAGGAGGATACCAGTCAAGGCGGTGACCTTGGAGGGATTCGTTATACACAAGGCTGGCCTAATGACAGGTGGCCGTGGACCCGATCATAAGAGCGGCAAGCGGAGGTTTGAGGAACATGATGTCCAACATTTGCAACGGCTCGCCGCGCAATGCAGGGACGACCTCGAAAAACTTCCGAAGGCAGACCGACGTGGCAATACGGAAGAGTCTTTGCAGATCGAACTCTCGGGCCTCGAGCAAAGGCTTGCCTATGCTAAGAGCGAGCTCGCCGCCCTGGACAAGAATCTGGAGAGCACCAAGAAGTTGAGAGACAATGAAAGCAAGAAGCTTCGAGAAATCGAGCCCGAGTTTACCCAGAAGCGCGAGGCGTTAGATCGTATAATTCAAACTGTGAACGAGTTCCAGGAGGCCATCTCGGAAGTGGAGGACAAAATTTTCGGCCCTTTTTGCAAAAAGTTGGGGTATAGCAACATTCGAGAATACGAGGCCCAGCAAGGCAGCATGGAGCAAGAAATGGCCGAACAACGCAACGCCTACGAGGTTCAAAAACAAAGGCTGAAGAGTCGTCTGTCCTGGGAAGAATCGCGTTACGGCGAGTCTCAGGCCCGGATCGAGCGGATGCAAGACCAGCTCCGCCGACTGCAGAAAGACGTTGGATCGTACAGGCAAGAGAAGAAGAGGATAGAGCGAGAGCTAAGCAGTGAGGAAGACGAACTTGCTGCGCTCCACGATGTGCTAGAGGAGCACAAGGTCCAGCTTGCGGATAAGAGTGAACACGTCGGACAAGCTCGCGCCGAAGTTCAAAAACGCAGCAAAGAAATCGAGACAAGGCAAAAGGAAATTAGCGCTCTCGAGACGGTCGTGCAGCAAAACAGCAATGGTAAATTCAACCTGTTGCGACGATGTAAGCTGGAGCAGGTCCAGGTTCCACTGCTCGGCGGCTCGTTAGACGACCTTCCCAACGAAGACAACCTTCTTCATCAAGATCCGGATGCAATGGACATCGATGAGGAAGAAGACGAGGAAGCCGAGGACCGGGAAGTAATCGAGGCTGCAATGGACGACCATGGTATCGAAATCGACTTTGACAAGCTCGACGAGGAGCTAAAGGACGTAAGTTAGAGTGAAAAAAGAAATCATCCGTGTTGCATAATATGCAAGGGCATAGGAAAATACTGATCATACATATCTTTGCAGTCGGACGACGCCAACATTGAGGAGACCCTGGACGAGAAAATCGTCTCCATCACAACAGAACTTGAGAAACTGAATCCAAACATGCGAGCCATTGACCGGCTTGGTGATGTGGAGTCTCGGTTGAAGGACACGGAGCGAGACTTTGAAAAGGCGCGTCTAGCACAAAAGCGAGCACGCGATGCCTTCAACGACATCAAGACGCGGCGGTTCGAACTCTTCAACAAGGCCTTCAGTCATATACAGGAACAGATTTCGCATGTCTACAAGGACCTCACAAGATCCGAGGCCTATCCTCTAGGCGGCCAGGCCTACCTCGATATCGAGGAAGATACCGATACTCCCTATCTCTCAGGCATCAAGTACCACGCGATGCCTCCCTTGAAGCGGTTTAGAGATATGGAGCACCTTTCGGGCGGAGAAAAAACTATGGCCGCCCTTGCACTTCTCTTCGCGATCCACAGCTATCAACCCAGTCCCTTCTTCGTCCTAGACGAGGTGGATGCAGCACTAGACAACGCAAACGTGGAAAAGATCAAAAAATACATCCGGGAGCATTCTGGCCCAGGCATGCAGTTTGTGGTCATCAGTCTCAAGACCGGTCTGTTCCAAGACAGCGAGAGTTTGATCGGTGTTTACCGTGACCAAGACGTTAACAGTTCCAGAACACTAACTCTAGATGTAAGTTCTTGCTTGCTCTTTTCTATTATCAACTCCTCACTAGCCTATGATGATACTGTCGAACCCCGCTGACCACTCTCACAGCTTCGTAAATACGCGTGAAAAAAAGGAAGGATGGCGAGCCGTTATTCTGATGGCAGTGACAGCCAGGATGATAGGACCATACGAGTCGTAAGGGAGATGCAATGTATATTTAGTGTCGTATCTTAACTGGCGGGTTCGCATGGTGACTTTGCTTGTGTTTCTGAGTGGAGGGAGCTTGGCTAACTTGGAGTCGGTGGACAACTACTTCGTTCTCGATATGCACTTTCAATTGATGTCAACAATAATGAACTTACTTGCTTCCTAAAACATAGTTGATATCGCAGAACCGACGCCGGGTCTACTGGCGGGTCAAGCATGAGCATCCTGCCAAGACATTGCCTGTTGCCATAACGAAGTAATTGATGTAGGGGGGATTAATAAAATGATTTATGTTTATGCAGAGAATCTCAGTTGAGACTGTGAGCAAAAATATAAATTATGTAAGTATTGTTGTTAATTATTCTGAAATTCAAAATTGTTAGCGGTTTAAGCTTTGGCTCACACTCCAAAATGTCTTGACAGCCTTGTTGTCTGTCAGCCTTATCCTCAGCATAAAGAATTCATCTCCCGTTCATTGACCACCCTTTTTATCTTTCCATCAACTCAAGCAAGGATTGCGGATTGTGTTTTCTCAACACGACAAGGGAAAAATATCTCTCCACTAATTTCTATTTTTGCCTCTTTATCACCAGCAAAACACCTTGGAGCCCACCCTTGTTCACCATCATATATTTCCTCAATCATCAACTTGCGGCAACTGAATTCCGGTCAGATCAGCTTGAAGTCAAAGCCCACCAACACATCCGCTGCACTTCTGCTGCAGGGACAGCCAACCTGCAAGATGGATCTAGCCCAAACTCTTCTTAAAATGGTAATGCGGGCCTTTTATGACACACGGCAGATTATTGCTGTGGATGCTGTCATCACCCATTCATGGTAAGTTCCATTGTCTTGGCTCCTGTTTCTTCTGGCTGGTTAATATTTCGGGTCTGTTTCTAGTTTGCGAGATGATGAGCTCGCATATCTGGCATCACTCAACACCAAAGACCTCCACAAACTTGTTGCCAAGTTAAAGGAGGAGCGCCTGCTCCACCAGTTCAACCGACAGGAGGTGCGGGAAGGCCAGGTTCGGCCGGTGACGAGAATATACTATTACATCGACTACCGGCAGACGATCGACGCGATTAAATGGAGGGTTTACAATATTACGAAGGACATCCAAGGAACTACGGTACCCGCCAGCGAAAAGAAGGAGTATTTTTGCAGCCGCTGCGGGTCAGAATGGACGCAAATGGAGGTTCTTGACAACTTCGGACCCGAAGGCTTCATCTGCCATCGCTGCGGTCATCCTCTTACCCACGATCTTGATCGGAACTCGGCGGGCCACGAACAGTCTACGAGGTTAAATAATCAGTTCAAGTTCGTCACGGACCTTCTACAACAGATAGACCAGGTTCATATTCCAGACAATACTTTCGACGTCGCGCTCGGCAACGCGCGTCCGGTCGTCAGAGACTCCAACCACCCCGGCATCAAATCTATACCGGTGGATGCCGCGGGGAATCGCCCCACAGCCGTCAAAGGCCTGGCAAACACAGGTCCCAAGTCGATGGCTGTCAGCATCTCAGCAGCCGATGGTCTCACGGAGGCAGAAAAGGCAGCTGAGATTGCTCGGAGGGAGAAGATTGCGCAGCAAAACGCCCTGCCGGCCTGGATGTCGAATAGTACCGTCACTGGAGAGTCTTTCTCGGGGGCCCCTACTCCTACCTTGCTGGCCAAGAGAGAGGATGTGGATGTCAAGACAGCTCTTCCAGCGGTAACTGCGTACGAGAAGGATCACAAAGACATCGACGATGTCTTCGCCAGGCTCAAGGCGGAACAGGAGCAGAAAGAGTTGGAGGAGGAGGAATACGGCTCTGATGACGAAGATGAAGACGACGAGGATGAAGACGAAGATTTTGAAGACGTGATGGGTACCGGTGCTAATTCCACGGCTGGTACACCGTCAGTTGTCGGCATCGGGGCTTCGCATGTAGGTCAGGCACCAGGAGGTGGAGGCGCTGACTTGGATGGAGAGAGGCCATCAAAGAAGGTGAAAGTTGAATCGCCTGCCCAAGCAAATGAGGAGGAGGAAGAGAGTGACGAGGACTTGGAATTCGAGGATGTCTGAACAACAAAAAAGGTAAAAAAGAAAAGAAAGAAAGAAAAAAAGGAAAAAGAAAAAGAAAAAGTGAGGCCACTATCGGAAAGTCCTAGAATGCTGTTAAGCCTCGCTGGTCCGACGATGGCTCCCTAGACTAGTCTCCAAGTTAACCCAAAGATGATAGACCTGGATTAGCCCAGTGGCCCATGCAGTTTGGTCTCCAAATACACTGACTCCTACGCCTCTTCGTAGGACGAGAGTGCACAATAAGCCTATCGCTCTTGCTGATACTTGAGTTCAGGCATGGTATTTGAAGACTAGGGCAAATGAAGTATTCGAGCAAGCACTATTTTAATAGTTGCACTATGGTCTCCTCCGGGCTTCCAGCTGGCCAAATACTTCATTTCCCGCATCCTAGGAGGTAAAGCAGAGATAGAAACCTCACCTACTAATTTCTAATCTAACCCGTATGGCAGGATGGAGCATGGAGCTTGCCGAATTCAGTTTTCAGCCATGGCCCCCAGGTAGTAATGCGGGATGTGCATTGCTCGGTGCACCTGCTGTCTTGTTTGTCGGGCTGATTAGTGAGCATCCGTCAGTTCAAACATCAATCCTCCGCATACATTGTTGTCGGCATTTTTACTCTGGCCGTTCGTGAATATATATGTTGGATACATTGAATTGATCTCCATGCCATCATCACCGATACTCAGCATCGCTCCAGTTGCAAATTTAAATCGTATCGTGTCCCTATTTGTTCCAAACTCCTCCGGGAACAAACCACGGCCCAGCGAATCCATCCACGATGGGCATGGCTGACCTCTATTCGGGTCTTGCGGACGATGAAGTCATAAAGTCTTTTGTCATTTCGTGAATCGTTTTAATCGCATACAATACACAAACACCCCCGTCTATTATCGGGGAAAAACTTAAGGGGGACAAAAAGGGAAAGGAAAGAAGAGGGAAGGAAAATGCCTACAGATCTCCAATTCCCTACTATTTTCGTGCTCCCGGTTCATCTCCAGCCCGATCATCTCCACAAACTCGAGGAGAAGATACCAACAATTACATATAATATCAACGAAGCTGATGTTATCTTGGGAAATATTTCCAAGCCGGAAAGGGCCTTGTTTGAGTTAAGGCGGCGGAAAGTCAGCTTTGAGCCAACACAATCCCGCTTAGATTCTCCTGGGCCAGATCCAAAGAGACGAAAGGTGTCCGAGACGCAATCGCAACGACCGTCGAATCTCCTACAAATAGCGAGACTCGAGTGGCTCTCGGATTCTTTAGAGCAAAAGCGAGTGCTGCCTTTGGACGACTACGTCATTCTCGAAGTCACCAAGAAGACGCCCGCTCCCAGCTCGAGGAGAACCCCAGTAGATAGCAACTCCACAATTCCCAGTTCTGTGACGGATCGGACGCCGGGATCGCGCCCGAGAAAGCGGCCTTTGCTCCTGCAGAGATCCACCTCCGATGATTCCTCTTTACCCCCAGTTCCGGACTTTCTTCACACGGCGTATTCGTGCCAGCGCCCGACCCCGCTAGAGCCGCCTAATTCTTCTTTTATCGACCTCCTCAAGAAAATCAGGAAGCAGAGGATTTTAAATGGCGACCAAGTGGGGGTCAGGGCGTATTCCACCTCCATTGCCTCTCTCGCCGCTTATCCGTATCTTCTACAAAGCCCCCACGGTAAGTATGTCCGTCGAAGGCAATGGGCGCCCGTGTTGAAGGGATTCCCTAGCTTGTCTGGAAACACGATATCTATGGCCGAATGGAAACATTATCCTCCTAGTTTGGGCGCTAACAGACGGTGATGTAGAGGTCACAAGGCTCCCTGGCTGCGGTCGCAAGATTGCCGAGTTGTTCCAACAGTTTAAGGATACTGGAATGATCAGGGAAGCAAATGAGATCGACACAGACCCACGGCTTTCTGTTCTTGCACTTTTTTATGACGTCTGGGGCGTAGGTGATGTAACAGCCCGCGAATTTTATAACAAAGGTTGAGAGACCCCCCACCCCCCACCCCCCGGTTGCCAAAACACCCTTCTATCTGTACAGCTATGTTTCAACCGGCTAACAAGAATCTTTACAAGGTTGGAGGGATCTCGATGATATTATTGAGTATGGGTGGAACACACTAACTCGCGTGCAACAGATAGGTGTCAAGTACTATGATGAGCTCAAGATCAAAATTGAAAGGCCCGAGGTTGAGTTTATTGCAAACACTATCCTCGCCCATGCCAGAAAGGTGGACCCTGGGTTCGAGATGATGATTGTAGGAGGATATCGTCGGGGGCAGAGAGGTAGCGGCGATGTTGATGTAGTTCTCAGTCACCGGGACGAATCGTTATCCCAGCATTTCATCGGCCAGCTCGTGGTCATGCTTGAGACAGATGGATTTATTTCCCATACACTTAGCCTCACCACTAGAAATAGCGACCGCGGACAGGAGCCGTTGCCATGGAAGGGAAGGGCAGCTGGGGGTTCTCCCGGTTTCGATACTTTGGATAAGGCCATGTTGGTCTGGAAGACGCCCAAGCAAGGTTCACCCAAGGGTCGTGGCGGTGGTGGTGATGCCCAGGGAGAACCCCTACATCGAAGAGTGGACATCATCATCAGTCCTTGGAAGACTGTTGGCTGCGCTGTCCTCGGCTGGAGTGGTAGCACTACTTTCGAGCGAGATCTGAGGCGGTATTGCAAAATGGAGAAATCACTCAAATTCGATAGCAGCGGCATCCGAAGCCGCATTGATGGTTCTTGGGTGGACTTGGAAGGTGGTGAACGTGGAAGAGCGCCGAACATGGAAACGGCAGAGAAGAGGGTTTTCGAGGGACTGGGTCTCGTGTGGGTAAGACCAGAGCAACGATGTACCGGGTAGATCATGAAGAGTGTCAAAAGCTGGTGATCTAATATTTCGATGAGGCATTATTTCGCAAGGCTGCATCTCCCAAATCGATGGCGTTTGCGGCCAAAGGTCGTTTCGGGGGTTCGATGATCAAACAACGCTCTGTCGACGAGATAGACATGGATCAACACATTCGGTCTATCTATACCCAGGCTCATAACATTGGCTGCCTAGATATACGCCCTTTCAAACTGCAACCCTGTGTGTGGCTCCTCGGTGGTGTGCAGAGTGGTATCTTCCACGCGGCATCGCTCATGGTGCCGAAGTGAGGGCCAACATTAGGGAAGCACCTAATAGGGCCATCCGTGGCGCTGGCACCGATGCGTCAGTGCCAACCGCCAGAACGTTAAAAGAGTCGCCAAGTTGGCCGAGTGGCGTCAAGTCCGATCTGAATTTGGCAGATGCTGATACGGGAGCGCGATTCTAGCAAGATTCCCTAGAGGGTGATGGATTTAGATCCTCAAATCCCAAGACCGAGTTGAGTCTTCTGGCTCGATAGGGCTTGACACGCCGGTTGTAGGAGTCTGTGGCGCGGCAAAATGTTGATCGTTGGAAGCCTGGGTGGCGAGGCTTTCAATACCATTGTTACCCAGCAAAAAGTCTGCAAGATATCGAAAAGCGCTAAATATCTCTTCACCGGTGGGGATGATGTATTCTCTCGGTAATAAGAAGCCGTAGCTTCCCGTATCTCTCAGCCGGATCTGATAGCTGTATCGTGCAAGCAACTCGTGGCTAAACCAGTCTATAGCAGAGCCGCCTCCTGTTTCAACACCTGCTGGTTTAGTATCTCGCATAGATGTCCGGGACAGGACCGAGCCCTCGCAGGCTGACCTGACAGAATAAATTTCCCCGCTTGTGAGTCGAATGGCTTTTGCTAGTCCAGCGGCCAACTCCTCCATGTTTTCTAAATTTGGCGGTTCCTCAGTGCAAGAGAACGAGTATGGAAAAAGAACTTGCTGAGAATAGGAGTGAAGGTCGATCAATCCTATTACCTCGGCGCCGTTGTCTATGTAACGCCGCACCCATGTAGTCAGCTGTTGGGCTTCAACCGCCTCAAGTGCGTCATGCCCGCTGTAAAATTCCGAGCAGGGATCTCCTGAATATTCCCACTGATACCCAAAAGCACGATCAAGGTCGATGCCTCGACAGAATCGAAATGTAGTGTGCTGCCTCGTTTTGCGCCACAAACGATCGACTTGCCATGTGTACTCAAACCCATCTGGGTTTAAGGTCGGGATAACGACGATATCGTATTGCTCCAAGAACTTCGTCACAATGGGGTCTTTGCGGTAGTGGGTGATAAACGACCAAGCAACGTAGTTCGCTGTTGTTGTCGAGACCCATTCCCTAGCATGTAATCCTCCCGTAATTACTATGGTTTTTCGTGGTGAATCGACATCAACAGCAGATCGAGCCCCAATCCGCAGTGCAAGAATATCCCTACCCTCGTAAGAAGACCCAATGCTTATTATGTTTACAAGCGATGGGAAGAGCGCTTCCACGAGCCGTGCCCACCGGCGTATGACCTGTTTACGTTAGCAGGTCCAAGGTAAAGACGAGGCCCGAACAGCCTAGAAGTTGTTGGGGGTGGGGGGGCGTCTGACTGGCAAAGGTTGGTAGTTCTCGAAAAAGACATTGTCTCCGTGAGTCGGCAACTGAGGGCCAAGGGTAGAAGATGTCTCCGGGAACATGTCTACGTATCCATCGCTGAGATACTTAGTAGGGTATGTGTTGCGGACAAGAGATGCAAGGTCCGGAATAAGGGTGAAGTAAGACGTATGTAACGACTTTGGAATAAGACTAAGGAATGGGACGATGTCGTCGCGGTGCATTCGTATGTCGATGTAATTTTGGCCGTATGACCATACGTCTTTGAACAACCTTTCCACGGCATCCGAAATAGCAGCTTCTTCGAGAGGATCGGTTATGTTGAAGCGCACGACCACCTCGCCGCCATAAGCGGCCCACAGATTCCGTTCGACAGGCTCCGCGTCAACTCTTGTGGCGGGATTCCCGAATATGAACTCGACGAAATAGTCACGGAGCCGTTTCAGGGACGGATTGGCATGGCTGCGGCCATCACGAGCAGCAGAGGCGAACTGTTTCGATGTCAACGTTGTCCTGAGCCTTCCCACCTGGGCTCCATTGGGCCGTTGCTCCGTGCTCAGAGCGCACGCGAGGAGCGACAGAAATCCTATTCGTGATAATTTCATTTCGATGATGATGAGAAAACCGCGCGCATTCCAGACGCAGCATTTAGCACATTCGAAAAATAAGGGTAATGATACTACACTAGTTGAAGGGAAGAAAGAGACACCACGACTTGGATGTGGTGGGTCATCGCAGACAACTGGGTGCATTTCGTAAGCCTAGGTACTAAGAGTTTACATTGGTATGTACTGTACGAAGTACTTTGTATTGTTGCCATCTTGGGCTTGGAACACCGACTAATAGTGTACTTCTATATTTATTTCGTAGTTTACTTCGTAGAAGCAGCCGTTTCAGAATCAAATTTAATTTGGACTGAAAGGATGGATTGAAGATATGGCGGGTGTTGACAGCTGAATTTTGCCTCCAACCAAGACACCCAGCTCCAAGTCTTTGGAGTTGTTGCTGCTCACAGCTATTTCTGGAGCCCTTACATAAGCTGGTCATAACATCATCAATTTGACACCCCTTTATACTACATCCAATTTGAACTTGTCAAGGTCCAACGTGTGCTTGTACTACAGTCCAGAATTGCAACCAAATCTCTATCAAGCTCCAACACCCATCGAGCGATTCGGACGAGGGCTGTACTTTTCGGTCAGATAGCCATCAATGTCAACACGAATTCCCAGCTTCAATTGAGCGCTCCAAATGGCACTTCATTGAAGGCCGCGCAGCCTTCTGACTTGGGGAGCGCCTCAACCCCCTCCCTTTGCGCCTTTCGTCGGTCCAACCGTTCCTACCTTTCTCGGGTTGTTCGCCGCGAAGGATCATGACCTACAACCATAATGCCTTTTCTTCGCCGACATGGCCCCCCGGCCAGTGAAACTGACAGGAATGCCGCCGTGGGCATATCGAGTCCCACACCCTCCCCAATCGACGCACCGGCTGACGCGGATTCTGGGACGGAGCGGGATACTGTAATCGGCCGCCGCAAGGAGAGCCATATCTCTGGTTCTCTTTCAATGCCGGTGCGTGTCGCCGATGCCAGCTCACGGGGATCTCCCACTTCCCAGCCTCAAGACCACTCCAGAAGCCGCCCAGGCTCGCCGCCCCAGGAACAAAGCCATCGATACCGCCGCTTCTCGACCCTCAGATTCCGGAACGCGTCCGATTCTCAGCTATCGATGAGAGCCAAGCATGAAGCAGAAAACCCTCCCCCTCTGCCCACACCGCGTATGTCAGATAGAATAAGAGGTCCCGCGAATCATGCCCAAACTGTCCCAGTCTCTCCCACAGCAATAGGATATGTAACGTACCCGGGCTAACTAGCACGTATTGCAGCTCCAGAAATCATCACGACTGCTCCAACGGTGGATTTTGAGGCTTTGCAGAAAAAGCCTTCCCGGATGAATTTAGCAAATCGCTTTCGCCGTTCTGCAGCCCCTACCAAGTCAAGAGATAAGGACATGGCCAAGGCACAGCAGGGGAAGCGGCCGAGAAAGTCCACGTCTGACGATCCTCAGCACCTAGATGATTCTCACTTTATCCTCTCCGATGAATCTGGAAACCATGGAGCTACTGCTGAACCTCCAGCGTATGGCCATGATGACGGGACGATCGCCGCCTTGCCAATAACCCGGATATCTGAATCCTCTCCGTCTGACGCCGGTTCTGGCGATCCAGGTGTATATGCTACCACCACCACAACTACTACGCATACTGTTCATACGATTACCACAACTCTTTTTCGATTGCCGCGCCGAAGGAATAAGGCTGGGGAGTCCCTGTTTCCATTGGGTCATCTGCCTCAAAAGGGAAATGTGCCAACGGCCCAGAGTGCGATTTCAGCATCGTCCCTAGCCATTCCGAGGTCATCGTTCGGCACTTCCGAGTCCAGTGCTCCCTTGTCGGAGCCCGGGACACCAAGGGCGTCTACATCTCACAGCGGCACTACACCGAACGCATCCTCTCCCGAGACACGGACGAAGCACGCTGCATCTCCCGCAACTGCCCTCTGGCGACCGGAACCCGTCCATTCCGGACGTTCATCCCCTACAAGAGGCCCGATTAGCCTCCGTGGTCGCTCTTCCACAATGAGCTCTGTCGGCGGCCATTCAAACGACGAATGCCTAGCCCCTCCAACTATTCGGACATCTTCCTCCACCGGCCGTAAGAGTTTTAGCGACCTATTTGGTCTTAGCCGATTACGTCAGAACTCCGACCTTGCTCTACATCGGCAGGGATCCATGACACCCGTGACGCCGGGATCCGCAACTTCCAAAAACAACTCTCTTCAGCTAGTTCGAGAACAGCAGGTCGTTTTGCCGGAGCGTCGAGACGACGATACGCCTGCAAAATACCTCGCTCGCTTAGAGGAGGTGGTCAGTCGCAGTGTAATCCCCAGTGCGCTCTCGCGCGGTTCGGATCAGTTTTCGACTGCAGTAATGCGCAGCTACATGAGGAGCTTTCGTTTTTTCGGGGATCCTATTGACATGGCCCTCCGAAAGCTTCTAATGGAGGCAGAACTCCCTCGAGAGACTCAGCAAATCGACCGCTGCCTGCAGGCGTTTGCCAACCGTTATGACGAATGCAACCCTGGCGTGTATTCTAGCCCGGATCAGGCGTATTTTATAGCATTCTCACTCCTCATCCTCCATACAGATGCTTTCAACAAGAACAACAAACGCAAGATGCAAAAGCATGACTACTTGAAGAATGCAGGAGGCGAGGGCATCTTTGACGAGATTCTCGAGTGTTTCTATGACAATATTACATACACGCCTTTTATTCATGTGGAGGACGACCTTGATATCAATGGTGAACGTATAGTTGCTCACAAGGCGAGAAGGAAGCCGATCTTCGCCGGCGGAACAACGGAAGCCGTTAGGAGTTCAACAAAGGAGCCCCTCGATCCCTATACCCTGATCATCGATGGTAAACTTGATGTGTTGCGCCCGAGTCTCAAGGATGTTATGCACCTGGAAGATCAATATTCTTATCTCGGGACGGCCAAGTCTTTGGATTTGAAAGAACTTCAGAAGACGTTCTTTAGAACTGGAGTTTTGCAGATAGTCTCGGCCCGATCCCGCCCAGATGCGTTTATGACAGAAAAGACGGCGACGAACCCTGAAGAGGCGCATCCTGGAATCGTCGACATAAAGATTACAAAAGTTGGACTTCTTTGGCGCAAAGACGCTAAGAAGAAGAGGACCAGGTCCAGATGGCAAGAATGGGGTGCGATATTGACAGGGGCTCAGCTATACTTCTTCCGCAATACGACATGGGTAAAGAGCCTTATGCACCAATACGAATCCCACGTCAAGCAGGGAAATGATGGAGTGCCCGTCATTTTCAAGCCCCCACTAGAGCAGTTCAAGCCCGATGTATTATTCTCAACTGACGGTGCTGTCGCTCTGGTTGATTCTACATATAAGAGGCACAAAAATGCATTCGTCTACGTCCGACATGGAGGTATTGAGGAAGTCTTGCTTGCCGACGACGAAAACGAGATGAACGATTGGCTAGCGAAGCTCAACTACGCTGCAGCCTTTAGAACCTCTGGGGTACGGATGAGGGGCGTTGTGGGTGGGCATTATGATGGCCAAAGCCGTCGCGGCATTAGAAGGCTCGATATCGATAACTCAGATGCCACACAACTTGTTCAGACCCCGACCGGCGATGTCAGCATAGCCCGTGGCCGTATTGACCAGAAGATGGCAGAAGACATTCTCGCAGCACGCCGAGACATTATGGTGCAGAAGGTTGCTGATGCCGCAGACAAACTAGCTTCTGTCGAAAAGCAGCTGGAGGCACAGCTAAGAAACGCAAGACATTTGCAGATTCTAGCACCGATCCAAGCAAAAACACGTGAACAGGTTTTATTAGCAGCAGCACGCATGTCGGCACAACTCAAATGGACTCGAATGGAGATTTGGAAGTTGCGGTGTCACCGGGACATACTTCTCCAGGACCTGGAGGAGGAGCGTAACGGAATGGAATACATGACCAGCACGGTCGTGGATACAGCGCCCATGGAACCACCGCAGCTCGTCGGTGCATCGCCAGTCTTGTCAGCGGATTCGCCGGCCCGTCTCGGTAATGAAAGTTCCCCACCTGGTGGTTCAGCGGTTCATGACGACTCGGAATACCTAGACCGTTCCAACAACTCGACCGATGCTCCTCTCCAAACCCCGCCTAAATCTACCCCTCGGCCTCGCAGAAGGTCGGACACGGCAAGTCTTAGACCAGGTTCGATCTCTAGCAGCATAGCTTTCCCCAGTCCTCAAGCCCCGTTCATTCCATCCGGCAAGCCCCCGAATGGGAACGGAGAACTGCTGAGCAGTCAGCCACCCAGTAGCTCGACACATGACGATATCGATGACGGTGAACGTGACCTTTTAGAACAGGCTGGTCTTATCAGAACCAGATCGAGAAGAGTTTCTGACAGCTACGGCTCGCCTTTTGTCGCCGGTCCCATGGGCGAAGCTGAAGAATGGCGTGATAATCCGTCTCCCGCTGAAAGGGTAGAGAGAAATAAAATCCGGAGAAGCCTACAGCGTACCCTTAGAGACAGCGCCGGACACCTTCCCCACCAGCGTATCAAAAAGGGCAAGGAGATTCTGTCCAGCGGGTCGTTAGAGGACGACAGTGTCGACAATAAGCTAACCCGGTCAACGGGAAGCTTCGTCGTCCACGGAAAGAAAGCTTCCGTGATCAATTTCGGCACGGAGCTGCGGGCGATATCACCAGACGCGAAGATACGGGCTAAACAGCAGGCATGGCGCGATGATCAATCGCAGCAACAGCAACCCGGACAGCGCTCGTTATCCCGCACTAGTGGAGAGCATGACTTTCATTCGGTTGTTGGGGATGGTCGAGAATGGGGTGAGCGGAGGGGCTCTGCAACAAGCGCAAGCACGGCGACCGCAAGAAGTTTCCGTGAACTGCATCGAAAATACTCGAGATCAGCCTCCGTTGGTGGTCGTCTCGCTGCGCCCTCTGATGAAGATAGTGAAGTGGCTATAAGCTTCTCTGAGGGCAGACGCACTCCTCTCCCGCCAATCGAACGCGATGCTAGCGAATGTGAGGATGATCCGGTCACAAATGCGGCGCGACAACACTCCCAGCACTATACTGGAAGTTTGGGTCCAGCGACCCCTACCAGCTCGGAGAATGGTGGCGTGGATCACTTATGAGCCCGCTTTCTATAAGAGGAGTTTTTGCGACTTTGATGATATACGTAGTAGTCATGTTGCTCGCCGATCGGGAACTCGCTAGCCCACCAGGTGGTGTCGGGTCCTCTCGTTGTTCTAGATATCTCATAGATTGTGGAGGCCGTCGGCTGGACCGGGTCACTGAATTTGCAAATGACATTTCAACAATACAAGCCATGAAGAAGAAGACAATTGCAGTCACACAATCTGTACACTAGGGATGGTTGTTAGGTCATCCATGTATTTCTAAGGTTATTTTACGATTAAAGTGTCATCCGTCCTCCTTTGCAGGACTTGGGCACTTCCAAACTCTATTTTCTCCCTTTCCTCTTTTTCTTCTGCGAAACAGGGGCAGCCTTTTCTACTTTAACAGCCCCAGCTCCGCCAACGAGCTCGATCGTTTCCTCCTTAACAATCCCACCTTGGGTAGTCTCAGCTGCCCGCCTTTTACCCTTTTTCCCTTTTGGCCGATAGGAGGCGCGATCCCGAAGAGGAAGCCATCGCTCGGGGTCCAACTGCTTCCTTGCTTCCACATCGCCAACCACTTTACGTCTCCTCTTCTTGGCTGGCTTTTCGAGATCACTTAAAGATTTGCGTTTCGTTTGTATGGTGGTGGATGAAGGGAAGACCACCCCACCGCTTAAGAGTGGCTGGACCTGGATACCATCCACCAAGAGTCCTACGGGGGAAAGTTGAGCGAGAAGAGATTCTCGGTTATTGTCGCCGGAGAGCCCACAGGATGCCACAACACCTGCGACAGCAACATCATCGGACGGTTCCTTCTCCAGTAGGGCTTGGAACGCGACCGCCGCAGTCTGAAGCTCCTCCAATTCATGCTGAGACATGATTAGACTCAGTCCGAGCTCTCGTAAAAGAGATGCGTGGAGTTCTTGCGCCTGTGTTTCGCGAGAGGCAAGCAATTTCGAAAAGACAACCGGGATAGACCTCTGCCTGCCTTGCGCCTTATATAGGGATGCCAAGAGAGCGATCAACCCAGGCGTAAAACGAAGTTGTCTGTGCTCGTGAGAGTCCGCTTGGGCAAGTAGAGATAAAAAGTTCTCTACAAGGCCGCAGGCGACACTCAGCTTATGTTCCTGGATGCAGAATCTCACCGCCGTCAACAGAAGGCCGATATCCCAGGGTCGCTGTTTGAGTAGTTCTCGACAGGTACCAACTGTAGAAACGCCAGGGTGCAGCTGCAAAGATGCAGCTGCATTTAGAACGGAAAGCCTATTAGTTAAGCTCGCTATACTTGGCCCCGACTTCGAGATGGTGTCTGCGGTCCTTTTCTGGACCCCTTTAAAATTTTGACAGTTTAGACTTAAGTTGTACTTCAACTGATCCAGGAGATCCCTTTGGTAATTGAAGAGTCCAGAAATTTCCTTCACATGTACTGAATCCCGGATTGCCCGTTCAAGGAAGAACGGACTCGCTGTATCGGAAGTAACAATTGTGGAGTTGAGCTTCCGCAGAAAAGCAGAATCCGCATCGCAGTTCCTAAAGTTGCAAGTGTTAGTGATTGTGGCCGTCTAAAGCAACAGTGAGAAGCACGTACAGGAATAAATCAATGGATGAGTACACATCAGCCGCGGCTTGTTTGAGACCCATTCGAAAGTAGGTGTACCCTAGTTGAATAAGGATGGGCAGAATTTCTTCCTGCTTCTCCTCATCCGACAGGTCTTCAGAGGAGTCGCAAAGCCGTTTTGCGAGGGAGAGTGACTGCACAGCCTCTTCAAAAAACCCGTGGGAAAGGTATATACAGGCCGCGTTATAGGCCACTTCGAACGTATCCGGTTTGTCAAGGTCCCCCTGAAGGTACTCAAGGACCTCGCGACTCTGCCAGCCGAGCTGCGCCAAAGCTGCCAGTTCGTTGATCTTCAGATCATGGCTCTCCTCGTGATCTGGATATTTTGAGGATAGGATGCGGTATGTCTTGCTCGCCTCGGCGAATTTTTCGGCTCGGTACGCAACTTGGGCGTCAAGATGAAGGACCCCCCGTTGGCCCGCAGCGAGGGCAGGCTGTAAGCATTCCCTAGCCTTCGAGAGCTGTCCGGTTTTATAGTATGCGTATGCACCTTCAAGCAAGCAGCTTTGTCGAAACTCAGCGCCACCCTCGTCTATTACACGTAGAGCATCGCTAAAGCGGTCTAACTTCAACAGCGCAACGACCTGAGTTTGTCGGATGTTAGGGTCTTGGGGAAAAGAATTGAGAGCCGATGCCGCCGCCTTGAGAATCTCCTCGTGGTCGTCGATAGATACGGCTTTCAGCAATGTACTCAGCGTCGCCGCAGAGGCTCGCGCCGTCATGATTGCGACTTGATGGGAAGTCCAAGCTGGGAAACTGATGTTATCGCGGGGTGCCTTACCCCACACACAGCGTCTGAATTATGACACTTCACTGTTGGACCAAGATGTTCCACGACTTGAATGGTGGATGATTAGTCATATATCCACGCTGACACAGCGAGAGACAATATACAGTATACATTGTAAGCTCGTCGTCGCCTTCCGCCTCCGCGCTCGATGGTGAATACTCGATTGATCAAATGCATTAATTGCAATCTATACTAGTATGGGAAGTGCTCTCGCGATTCGAATAAGTCAACTTCCCACGGATTTTCTGACGTTCTTCTTCCCTTTTTCCCCCCACTTTTTTCTTCTCCTTTTCCTTTCCATCAACAAGATGTGTGCACTCACTTGAATGGTGGCAGTATACCGGCAAAACATCGGCGGTGCCATTCGTTAAACAGGGTCGCATGAACAATCCGCTCATTCTGTCTCCATATCTCTCAGCACGCAAGAGCCAAGAGTTCAAAATGGATTGGGACGTGGAGATGGAAGATACGTCGCAGACGGGCAGGGACCATTCTAACTATGACGACGAGGTTTGTAATCGCGGCCTTGTTTTGGTATTTCACTAATTAACATGCGCGCGGTGCTTTTAGATACCTCCAGCGTCCGCCCCAACCCAAGCGTCAAGTGGCTTACCGCATCAAGAACAAGGCGAGATTGATGACAATGTCTTACTCCCGACGAAAGTTCATATTCGTGGCCTCGATGTCTTGACCACTGAGGACATCAAGTTATATCTTTCGGAGCATTTTGGCCCCGCCGATAAGATAGAATGGATCGATGACACATCTGCGAATCTCGTATTCAATTCTAAGTCTACAGCACAAGATGCTCTGGCTTCCTTGAGCGCCATCGAGATAGCAGATCCCACTCAACTCCCCATCCTTGAATGTGTCCCGGCCAAGCCCTACTCTTCAAAGCCAGAGGTCGAACTACAAGTTCGTTTTGCCCTCTCGTCTGATAAAAAGAGAGCCGGGGCATCGTCCAGGAGCCGATTCTATCTGCTCCACCCCGAATACGATCCCGAGGAACGCTTCCGGCGTGAGCACTCCAACCGAGCGAAATACCGCGATCGTGACGGCGCAAACAGTAGGCGCCGTTGGGACATGGAGAGACGGGGCCCATCGCAAGAAGATGTCATCTTTGACGAAAGCTTTTACGATGACAAGGAGCCCGAAGGGACTACTCGGCCCTCTCAAAGACGTAGTCAGACCAAGGAACTTTTTCCCGGGCGGCGTCGCGAGGATCGGCTCCGTTCCAGGTCTGCGTCCCCGTCCATGATAGACGATCGGTCAAACCGTAACAGGGCGAGGGCGCAGCAAGTCAAACAGCAACTTACCACGAAGGAGGATCGCAAAGAGCTTTTCCCTTCTAAGATTTCGAAATCGGATAGCAAATTAGCTCAGTTAGACCAACTTGAGGCCGCTACAAAAGCTACATCACTCGACAATAGGGCCGCGGACCGTTCGTTGCACATACGAGGGATCGCCTCTCAGGGAGGTCCTTCCTCTGGCTTCACCATTAAGGGAGCTTCAACAGTCAGGGTCAAGGAACTCTTTCCCAACAAATTCGATAGCGGTGCTGGTAACGATCTCTTTGCGGATAAACTCGAAGGCAGAAATCGACGGCGGCAAAAGGCTGAAGACTTGTTCCACTGATCTATTCCAACAATTTTCTTTTCCTCTCGACCACTGTGGTCTACGAGGTCCGTGTACTCCCCAACCCTACGACGTGCGTAGCCCGTACATCAAACAACGACGATCGGAATTCGTTCTATAGGGTGGAGAGGTTCGCTCTTGGCTAGGTGGGTGTAGAACATCGAAAGGCAGCAGAGGAAATGTGCCTTTATTCAGTTCCACAACTCACACCGCGAGGCCTGTGCGGATGATAGAAACACGGATGAGGAGGTTGTTGAACGGTCGACGCCATTTATCTTATCCCAAGACCCATGATTATCCAGGGAGATAGACTTGCCTCGTCTTATCTGCTGGCCTATGGCTCGGTTAGCTTTCCATGCTCGTCGATTCACTTCTCATAGTATGGCCCATATTCCTGCTTTTTGTTGAAATTCCTATAACCGACCAGGGCTAGGAAGCGGGTCATTGCCCTCACTCAAATACCCCGCTAAATACATGGCATTGGTCTCAGTACTGTGAGGCTCACACGTTCCTACCTTTGCATCCTGGCTGGTGTCGATTACCGCGTGATTGCTGTCTGGAGTCGGCCACTTCGATGCTAGACGCTTTCAACGGACATCTTGAGGCTCTTTTGGTGTGAGAGAGGCGGGGGGGG
>JUDQ01000258.1:4183-27191 GCA_000812075.1 Scedosporium aurantiacum
CACTGATTTGATCGGGCCTTTTATCGGCTTTCTTGGATACATGTTAACTGCCGCGCCCGCCCCATGGTCCCATGGTCCCATGGTGTGGATGTTGGACGGGGCTTGGATGAGCTTGGGTGAACATGAGGGAGGTAGTCTGCCAAAGTGAGGTACCATCCATTGATGGGATGTATTCTGGCATCTCTTCTCGTTTACTAGTAGTGAAGGTCGCCTGGTTTCGCTTCAGTCTGACCAGTCCGGAAGAAACGAGGCAGCGATAGGTATTTCCCCTGCATTGCTCACTCTAATAACATGGTCCCGAGAAGATCGGGGAAAAAGGAGGCCATTTCCCGGAGCTTTAGGCGTCCAGGCGAGTTCAATATTAACAATTGATCTACGCAATCTTGCAGTGGGCCGGCTTGAGAAAAAAAACGAACCGGATTTTCATCAGTTGCTGCCGAATTAAAGTTGGTTCGATATGGATCCACGAAGACTTTTTGCCAAGGGCGCCGAGACGCTATTTAAGCTTATTGTCCGAGGGGAGGTCGGATGGTTCCAGGTTCCAGAGATATCACGGCGGCCGCAGGTTTATGAATCTGCATGGCGATTTGATCAATCCATTTGTGGATTCAGCCCTCTGCTCGGAGGTTTATTCTCGATCGCTTTCAAGCGTGGTGGACCATCACAGTTGTCTCCCAGCGCTGACGGTGACGACAGGACGTGCGTGAGACGCACTGCAATCTGCCTTTTCGGTCCATTAGAACGATACATTGATCGTTATCACACCGAAAAGAGATCCAAGTGAAATGGAACCTCATGTGTTTCGCTGACATGCAGAATGGACGTCGTGGTGTGGCTGGGACGCTTGTAACGTGGAGCATCATAAGGAAGCGGGATCGCAAGGCAGTTGGACTGAAAGAGCATCTGAGAAGCGGAGACACACTCGGGGGAAGGGGCAACTGAAGAAATTCACATAGAGCAAGCCCGATGGGAATAGATGAAGTGCCTCGGACATCAATCAGGTTGATGAAAGGTTGATGAATGGCTACAGGCACCTGGGACCAGGTCCGCATGACGGCTGAGGCCAGATAGTAGCCCCAATCGAAGGACATATTGATAAATTCCATCACTTGCTATGCTCGAGAGTGCTGATTCGAGCCCCGAAATATCAAGATGTCAAGATCCGCATCCGCACTGATCCATCTCAGTCTTGGCATAACGCACACATGTAGTGGCACCCAACACGAATAACTTCAAATCGCGTTTCTACTCGTGTATTTTGATGCTCCCTTCAATGCCATTTATTTCATTAGCAGTGGACCCAATTCCGGTTCCTCCATCAACTTCTCCCCTCGTGAGTGCCTTGCTTAAGAATGCAACGAAAAGGAGCATGGGGGGGTCAGCTAACGATTTTTCTACAGGCTATACATGTCTTTTACATCAATGCCGATAATGCCGTCCAGGACGCCATCTTTAGGGGTGGTAAGTGGGTTACTGGCGATGAAGGAGACAGGGGCTTCATCGCTTCCTCAAACTGCAGTCTCACCGCTTTTATTCCGCATGCTCCTCTGTCTGTGGTGACTTGAATGGGGTAGCTTTCCTAGACTCAGATGAGCAGGTCGCCAACTTGACGTCAGATAGCTGGGAGGTGGCCGCCTTGAATCTAGAGATCAACTTAGGTACCCAGCTAGTATTACAGCAATTCTACGACAACCCTACTTCCCCAAAGAGTTGAACGTATATTGCCGACACATGAACCTGTCTGTCTCTAGCGACAGTCAGTTGGAGGGCTGGTAGAACAGGAAATCAATGTGATATTGCGCCTACTGATTGAACCCTTAGCCTTCACAAGCTTAGTACACACCATCATCCGATGATAGATTATACTTGGCTGCCGGTCGAATAGGCTCTCAAAACCGTTCCATCAAAGTCAACATTTGCAATGTACTAGACATATCGCGATCGAGGTCCTCAATATTCGGCTGGAGATGTGCAAATCGCAGAGACAGTTCCAGTCTCTGATATATCAAATGTATCTTGGGTTTCAGATGAAGGGGTTTCGCTGACATGTTGGTACAAAGGCAGGCAGCTTCGTTGACGAGCTGACAGTATTTTGACATCATTAATGTAAATATGGCAACGGCAGGGAAGAATGGGTTGATCAATCAATGCTTTCACTGGAACAATTTGATGGGTGGGAGTAGACTGTGGGCCGAGTCACTCGTAGAACACGCCTGTCTGAGTTTGTACTCACAACCACATCGTTTACCACTCCTCTGAGTCCTACCGGTGGATTATAAAATAGCTATAGATGGTACAATCCATTGGTCACAATGATTGATTGCACAATTGTGAATGGCATCAGTATGGGCGAGGCTCATTGTTTCTATTGTGTGGGGCGCCTGCATCGGATCATGACACATGGATGCGATTTCCAGCTACAGTTCCATGATGTATTACTTCGTACATCAGATTGTACTTCATACTTCGTAGGCAACTGGGTGGATACGTCATGAAAACATGTGAATTGATGTTCGAGGGAAAGCACAAGCATGTGGTCTCCGTCTCGAGTGTCAATTGTTGCACCCCCTCGATCCGCCTCCAGACCCGCCACGTTACGTCAGGACAAGTACTTCGTAACGCAAACACATGCTCCGCAGCAACAGCAATTCTACCACGATCTCGCAATGGAGGTTTTGTCTTTGGAAGCAGCCACCTGAGATATCGTACGACATGGCGGGAAGTGAGGATGGAAGGATACACAGGAGGGCTTTGTTACTTCATGGCTTTTTGGCTTTTCGCCTTTTCCCCATCTGCAGTTGACAGCAAATCTTTTACCGTTGATTACTATCGCCTAATTTCGTCTTCATCTTCGACATTGAATGCATACTTGTTTTGGATATATGGCACAAGAAACGTGTCCGCAACGTTTGACCTGGCGCTCGGAAGCTCCCAGGTTCCGTTGAAGGAACCGAACCGCCGAGGAGTTTGATCTGAGAACTTGAGAAGTGAACACGCGGGGAAGGATGGTAGGATCCCCGGGAGGGGAGGTGATGCCTGAAGGCAAGAGCGAAGGCCGAAGCGGAGAGGACGACTTTGACGCTTTGCTGTATGCAGGCATGGTGCAGCCCATCCAATCATTTCCGTTATTTTTGGGACCCCGAAGACAGGACCCACAACGGACGAGGGGTCGTTATGGTCCTTCCTTCCATTGGCTGACAGCACATTCCAACCGCGCGTCTAACATTCCTTCCCCTGCTGACTTGCTGAATGGAGATCCTCGCGACGCCACTTTCTCGATGCGGATTAGCGGAATGGGGTGGCAGGAGCAACCCGACCAACCAACACGACGCACAGATTTCTTCGCGTCGAACATTCGAAGATGAGACTTCGAGGAGCAAGAAGAATCCTCCCGTCGAAATCTTCTCTGCTACTTGTATTTCTCCAACAATTCATTTGATAAATGCTCCTCCGTCCCTACGGAACTTGACTCCCCAGCACTCGGCCCTCTTCGAACAGGTGTGTTGTGTCACCGTTGATGTTGATGTTAGGAGACTCACTCATCCCCATCCCGTGTCGACAGCCAAGAACATGGCGATGGGGCGACGATCAGGGACCGGGTTATCAGCGCGTATTCGGCGCTTGACTGAAGCTACGTCTCCGGTACGTCTCCACTCTCCACCACCAGAAAAGAATGGGTGGGCGGCAGGAAATTACGCAGAAAACTTCAAACAGGTGGCTTCCAATCTCCAATGGACATTTACCGCCCTGCCCCTAGGCCTCAATGATCAATCCAACCCAGTCCCTCCCCAGAATCGGAGAGTCGCCAAGCCCGCCCCAGCTTGGTAATTTCCTCCCAGCCAGTGGTGGTCCATCGATCCTTTGCCTCTCCAAACCCGCTACCCGCTCTGTCCTATATTTGTCGCCCCTGTCGAATGGACCTTCTGCCTCGCCAACGCCCAAACTGCATATGCATATCTCGCTTTTTCGTCGACTTTGTTTGTACTGAATCCAAAACACAGGAAGCTAAGCCTCCTTCCTCGTGTCTCTCCACCAAGCTACGGATAAGTATCCGCCCGGTAGGCGCTGAGGGCGCTCTGCTCTCGTGCTGATCTCTGTCGCGACTTACGACGCACGGCTCACGACCTCATGACGCATTGGGTCTGAGTCGAATATCTCGCGCTATCCCATCATCGGAGCAAGACTTCGATAACCGCGCTTGTCGATCTCGTCCGAGACTCTCTCCCTCACTCTCAGTCTACCCACCCTACTGCCGTCTCTGTCTTTCCTAGCTATCGCGGGCAGCTTGACTATTGCCACTCCTAAGGAGTCCATGATGATCCGAAGTCAGGCCTTCTCTCCCCTCCCGTGTTAGTCGAAACCATTGCTGCGTATTCGCTCTTGAACCCGACCCCAATGCCATGCAGGCCCTCAATCCTTAAAACACGCACACTCTACCCACCTGTCCATCTGCTCTTTCAGCCGAGGCTCCATTTTCTTCTCTCTTGGCCCACACCATGCCAACCCCCGTACCTGTAGTCCTGCACTGCAGAATTGGGGTGCCTTGCGTCAAACCACAAAATCATACCATCCACCCTTGCCGCCGGCTGCCCCGATGCTCTTCTCGTGCGACAAGGACCCAAGAGCCCGGATTAGTCTCACTCCACTCCCTGCTCCCTGACGTTTCGTTTCCTTCTGCTTGAGCTTCATGTGGCCTCTCTCACCCTCTCACTTACCCGCTTCCCAGGGTCTCTTAAAACGAGACGTGCCACAGGGGATCCAAGACTTCCAAGTATAGACACAAGCGCGAGTAATGTACCCTTGTCGTGCATACTCTTCCGTCTTATACATGTCCATGAACACTATTCACTTGTACTCATCCCCCTCATTCCCCTCCACCCCCCAATTGCTTTCCACCCACGCCCCCTCCGGGGTTCGCTTTCAGACAAGTCCTACATCGTCCATCCTACATCATACAATACCACCTGCCACACCTCATGATGCTCATCCCCTTCCTCGTCGACCCCACTTCAGCTCTTGAACTTTACCTCAATGTCAACACTGCTCGGCGCCTACTCATACTCCAAGCATAGCGCTACTAGCCCCTCCTCTCTATTTTAGATACACACTTGCAGCACATCCCGCCCCCACACCACTCTCTTCCCGGACCCTTCTCCATTCTGCCTCTGCAGACTTTTCTCTTTCAGTGCTTTGCCGTTCCTGGCTCTATTCCTTCCCGTGTAGGTTCTCGGTTCCTGCATCTTCCAGAGTACTTGGATTGCTGCACCAAATCCGCAGATCCCGTATATGTCCCATGCCAACACTAGCAGTCAGTGCTTCCAGACGCCCACCCTTGCCACTCTGCACCAACTCCATACCTTGTAGCCGCCGCTCTTCAGCCAGACGCCCACCTTGTAGCCCTCTAGCCAATATCGTCATAGTTATTCGTGAAAACGGCTTCTTTCAGACACGCCAGCGTAGTTTCATGTCCCTAGTGGCGCCACCCCCAATGTCTTGTTGCTTCGTTTCAAGTCCCCAGAATCCCACCCATCGTCAGCTTCCAGTTAGACAGTAAGGCTCGATGCCGTCTCGTCCCGTCCTTGTTCCACTTCCCGCCGCCTGTAGCTCGGCCAAGAGACATCATTATATTAGGCACGCCATCCCCCACATGGCCGCCATCTTGGTCTGTCTCTCTCCTTCCCAGTCTCATGTTCCCTACTGCCTCACCTTTCCTATCGTCCACTTCTTTCTGTTTCACTTTTCCTTTCTTTTTCTTTTTCTTCCCTCTTTCTCTCTTTCCTGTCGTCTTCCCATAATCCAATTCTCCTTTCTCGTTCGCTTGTTACATCTCGTGTCAAACTTGAAGTGCCACCCCCGGGTTTACACACTTGAGTGGGTTTCTCATTCGCTTTTGGTATCTTGCCTCCTTGTTACCACTCGCTCCTCCGGTTGTCCTCCTGGTGAGGCCGTGTTTCATCCTCTCTACTTTCAACTGTCTATCCAGTCCGCTACATTTGTATCGTCTGTCTAATCGGTAATCACCATCATTCGCTAAATTTCTTCGCTCCGCCACTTACATTGCGGAAAAACTACCCACCTACTACCCACCTTCTGGCTTTTTCTCTCCACTCATACCCCCTTGTCTTCTTACGTGTGGTCCTCATTCACGATCGGAGACATGCCGAAGCATACCAGAGGCAGCAGCTCGAGCCACCACCGTTACAGCGGCCTTCCGGTGACACTCGCTGCACCCTCCGCCTCTGTAGACATGTATAACACACGCCTCTCCATGGCGGACTACTATTCCGATGTCCAGGCCGCTTCCGGCCCTCTTCAACTCCAGAACGACCAGTACGAGCAGTACATGACTGCCGGGCCCGCACCGACATCGCTTCAAGAGACCGTGCCGACACAGCAGCAGTCAGTGGCGCGACACCGTCCCTCATCGGGTGCCTGGTCTAAGGAGGATGACGAAACGCTCATGAGTGCTCGAGCTTCAGGCCTCAACTGGAGTCAGATTCAGCAAAAGTTCTTTAGCACCAAGTCACCCAATGCCTGCCGCAAGCGCCATGAGCGCCTGATTGAACAGAAGACTGCCGACAACTGGAACAAAACCGACTTTGAGAGGCTCTCGATGGAGTATATGAGGATGAGAAAGGAAATCTGGTCCCCACTTGCCGCCCAGGTCGGCGAGAAGTGGAACGTCGTCGAGCAAAAGGTATGTGCCCTACATCCTACCCAATTTCGACAAAACAACATTGGAGGGGAGAAAAAGGAGTCTAACTTGAGAGTGATCGCTTTTAGTGCATGTCAAATGGACTTAAAAACTTGCAAAGTGCTGCAAGGTCTGGCGCGAGACGGCAACGTCTCGAGACTGGGCACCAAATTCAAGGGTACGATGATGATAGTGGCATCAGTGGCATCGGCCTAACACCAGTTGACGGCCTAGACGCATCATACAGCAGCCCCGAGACGACGGGGTCCGCCGGTCACTCTAGTAGCGGTATTAGCCCGTCCTCCGGGTACCAGATGGGTGCCCACCCCCAGCTCCAAGCCCTTGGTCATCCCGGGAACCCTTACGGCTATTCGCATCCCACAGGACCGCATCACGGTTACACATCTTCGGTCTCGTCGACTGGTACCTCTGCGGGGGCGTACGTCGGCAGCGGCTCTCAATCACATACCTCGAGCGACTCTTCCTACATGCACGAGCAACACCTGAGGGCTCAAAGACTCGAGCGCGCAGACATGGGAGTCGAGCGTGCTTCTAACCGAAAGGCCGGTAGAGGCAACCGACGAGGAATGCAATGAGCCTTTCTAAGCGGCGGAACAAATACTCTTCATTCTTTTGACTCGGATGTGTCCTTGAAGCGTTCTCTCATTCTTTCTTGCTACTTTTTTTCTTATTTTTATTTTCCCTTGTTCCCCTTAGATCTACTTCACTACTTCCTCCTACTACCACCACCACTCCTTTCATTTGTTCTGTTCCTCCATGATCGACGACCTTTCCTTGATCCTTGCGGTTTTATCATTCATTCCGCTGCATTAATGACTGGACTTGCATACATTCGGACTCTTTGCTCTTATCGGGGACATGCCCAACACACTTTCCTTACAATACCAATACCCTACGCTGGATTTGGCAAATTATGGTTTTCGTTTCTACTTTTGTCCTCTCTTTTTACTGTCTGGCTGATTTCATTTCCTTCATTCTATCTGGGCACTGCGGGATGTTGTTGCCAAGAGGCAGCCATGGGAGTATTGGAGTTGGAAACGCATCGACACTGGCGTTTTGGAGCATAGGGTGTGCCTGGAGCATTGGCGTTCCAAAGCCGTTGGCTTGTTGGCGAGGTTTGATTGCTTTGGATGAGATTTGGCTTTTATTTTCTTATGTTTTTTTGCAGTTTTCTTTTGTTCAATGGATTCTAGTTAGACTCGCATTTCCAGTTTGGGCTGTTTTTAGCAGAAAGAAGCAAGAGGAGAAAAAGCTGGATACCATGGCGAATCGACGGATGGCAATACTTTTTGGTTATACACCAACGTAATCAATGTTCGAGCAGTTTTATCCTGGAAATTTCACACCGTTATATGAACTTGTCAGTTGCTGAAGTTGACCTGGGCGGAGGGCTAAAAGAGGTTGAAGTCATTGAAGAGCTAATACAGGTAGTTGGTTTACCTGAAGCCACTAGATGGGACGACCCTCGATAAGCAGTAAATGTTTGAATATGTTGGACAGCTACGAAGTACATGTAGGAGAGATTCGATGCGGTTGATACATACATCCTCGACCTAAACACCATCCCCATCCACGTTTTCCCGATTCTATAAGGCTGGATTCTAAACAAAAATGGGTAGATTTGAGATGTTGTACATTGTGTGAATTTTCCCCTCCTCTCTTTTCCTCTGTCTCTCACTCCTATACAATATCAAACACAGCCGTAGAAGTGGCGGGAGAAAAGAAGAAGAAAAAAAGTAAAAAAGGCAAATGGCACATATTCTTCTTTAGTTCCCCCCCTTCGACTTAGCAGCAGCAGTAGAAGAAGACGCACCACCACCACCGGCGGCGGCGGCGGTGGCGGCAGGAGCCTTCTCCTCCTCAGCCGAAATCTCCATCAACTCGTCATCGTAATCGAGATAGTACCCATGCTCATCGACGTACTCCTCATCAGCGCCGAAAATGCTCCTCCAAACCCTACTCCACATGCCCTTCTTCTGCAGGAGAGCGAGGACGAGGACACAAGGCAGGTGCCAAACGCTAGCCCAGAAGAGACCCCTCGCTGAGCCCTTGTGCCCCTCGAAGCGCCAGAAGCGCACGGCCTCGTAGGCAAGCCAGGCGTTAACGGGCAGGGACGTGAAGGCAAAGGACCACTCGGTGACGCCGGCGGCGCAGAGGGCGAGGCAGATGGGTGCGAAGACGAGGCTGTAGCGGAGGGCGACGCGGGCGTTGCGGGCGGGGTTCGTCCAGGCGAGCATCTTGAGGCCGGCGGCCTTGTACTCTTCGCGGATGGGCCACGAGAGGGCCATGAAATGGGGGAACTGCCAGGCGAAGAGGAGGGAGGCAAAGAGCCAGCCGCCGAGGGAGGAGCCGTCGGACGCGAAGAGGAGTTCGCGGAAGGAGCCGTCGCCCGTGGCGGATTCTCCGGCGGCGGCTGCCCAGCCCATGAGAGGGGGGATGCCGCCCACCAGGGCGCCGATCCACGTGTTGATGGGGTGGAGGGCCTTGAGGGGCGTGTAGATGCCCGCGTAGAGCACGATGTTCGTGGCGCCTAGGAAGGAGACGGTGGGGTTCACGCCGAAGTAGAGGGCCGTGATGCCCGTGGCGGCGGTGAGGAGGGCGAAGAGGAGGGCGGAGGGTTTGGAGATGAGGCGGCGGACCAGGGGCCGGTTGCGGGTGCGCGACATGAGGGCGTCGGTGGCGGGTTCGTAGAGCATATTGAGGGAGTTGGCGGAGGCGGAGCACAGGGCCGTTCCCGTCGTGAGGAAGAGGAGGGTCAGGGGGCTGAGGGAAGGGGTTTCGGCGGCGAGGGCCGGCGAGAGGAAGGACGGCACGGGGTATAGAGCGTAGGGCACCATGGCGGTTAGCACGACGAGGACGGTGAGGCGGGGTTTGGAGAGGGAGAGGAAGGTGGACAGTTTGCGGCGGAAGGAGTTGGCGGGTTGTTGGGAGGCGATGTGGGCGAGGACGGCGGACGCATCGGGGGGGTGGGATATCGAGGACTCGACCGTCGGTGCGTTTTCTTCTGCTGCTGCTGCTGCGGCTTTGCGCTTCGCCGCCTGCCGTCGTCTGTGGGGGAGAAGTTCCTCCTTTCCGCTCGCGATCGAGTCGGCAGAAGCCGCCGCCGCCGCCGCCGGCTGGTGTGCAGAGCCATGTTTCGCGCGTGTCGAGCCGGGCGAATTCGAAAAGAAGAACTCGGGCATAAGTCTCGTCGTAACGGGGCTTGTCCGCAACGGCGCCGTCGAGACGAAGCGTATGCGGCCGATTCCAACGGAAGAGGAACAGCTACCCTTCGGTGGCAGCGCCCCTCGTCCCGCCTTAGCGGGGAGAGAAGCAAAGAGTCGCACGTCGTGGCATGGCGCGTGTATCGGGGGCCGGAGGACGCGATGGCGGAGGGGGAGGGAGGAGGAGGACCTTAAGCTAGGTGCCGCGGTTGCCGGACGTAGCATTTTGGTCAGGTCATGATTCGAGGGAGTGTGGGAATTGTCAAGGGAGGGTTTAATCTAGTTCATGGCGACGCCAAGCAGAAGGAAGAATTGAGCGAAGAGAGAGGTGGAGAGACTCCAATTGGAGGTGGTTTGAGCTTTCACTGGGATATTCCGGCGGAAGGGAGATGCAGATGGGGTGATGGTTGATCAATTGGGTCAATTGGATGTGATTTGAAGTGTGATGTCAATTCTTTTCCCATTTTCGCTGCAGCCTCAAATCAAAGGCTCCAAATTGAAAATCCTACACTAAGAAAAGCACAAATAATAATGAAGTGAAAGTTTGAGTGCACCAATGTGGAGGAAGGATGACAGGGCTAACATAAGCAGTAAGACACTTGTCAACACCTGCCTACCAGGAAGCACAGAATCGTGTTTCTTCATGAAGAGATGATCTGGGAGGAAGAATAATAAAAATACCCTGCTTTTCCATGATATTGTCTATCAGTACCAGGGGATAAAGGAAAGGGAAAGGCCAGTTTAAGTGGCATGCCCGTTTCACACCTGCCATCCGTGGTAGAGCAGAGGAATCTTACTACATGGCATCTTGTCCTAGTGCCCTCGATAGTCGGCATAAGAGACAGTTGATTCATTGGTTGTGAAATATGCGGGGTAATTCAATTAAGCGTGGTGGTATGAAGTTACGAACGAGAAGCAAGAAGCAAAAGGAAGGAAGCACGAGGCAGGAGGCAGGAACCACTGTCAATGGCACCAGGACTCGACTCCATTTTGGAGTCTTCTCTCTGCCAAAATTACTGCTTTTGGAATGCGCAGAATTGCCGAAAGCAGTAGAAGCTTTAGCGCACCTATGGGAACCGTCCGCCCTATGCCCGGAGCTCCCCCTCTCGTCTCCACCGTGCGCTAGATGGGCTCCGAATCCCGATTCTCGGATGCCGGTGCATTACTTGGGGACATCCCCATATCCTGGGAAGCGGGAGATGCATGAGTAGATGGGAGATGGCATCGCACGGGATTGAGTTTTGTGTCTCTATGAAGAGGAATGTTCTTGGGAACTACTGCGCGACGCCGTGGACCGGAGGAGTCTGGTGCCTCTTGGACTCGGGAAATATGCCCACCTAGGAGAAGACGCAAGTGGTCCGCAGGTTCGCTGGCTTGGGCCGTTCCCGCCATCGCCGTTGATGCAACGCAACGCAACCTACATAGCCCGGAAAAAGGAAAGGACAAAGGAGCCAATGGAGTCATCGATTTCCCTGACTTTCCAAAGGCCCAACAGCAATAATTGCCATGTACGGACAACGAGACCGGCCCAATAATGCTTGGGCTCAGGCTCATGTTTCGGCGGATACGCGGGCCTTGGATGGGACGACACTGCGGGGGTTTTCCTACTTTGGATTTCCTCAAGGAGAATCAGGTCGCTCGCTAGGTGGTGGTTTGAAGCTGTTATATAGATGCTACATGCGCGTCTCCTCTTGTCCCTCTCGTCTCTTTCCCTAGCCTACCCTAGTCCTCCTTCTTGTGGCCTTCTTCTCTGGAAGCATTCGAAACATTAGATAAAAACAAATCTGCATTTTATTTTACCTTTTTTTTTATCCTAACCAACAACCGAAATGGCGACAAGAAATGCTTCAAATCTCCTAGAGGAGCTATGCCAACGCTCCACGCTCGACTGCGACACGATGGACCTAGACTTTGTCAGAGAGTTTACGGCCAAGCGTGGCCCTTTTGCCGACTGCACCTCGAACCAGGTGAGGACCGGAAAAAAGTCTCTCTCTTTATTTATTTATTTATATATTTATTTTTTGGAATTTTGTAGCTAATAAACACCTTTCCCAGGCGATTGCCTACACCGAGGCATCGCGAACAGACTCTAACGGACGATACGTCCACGAAGACCTCATCAAACAAGCGGCCGAGTATGCTAGGAAGGCACAGGCTGAATCCGGTTTGGGTGAGATTTCTGTCGAGGCGCTAGCCGTCGAGTACTTGGTAAACAACGATTCCTTTGATATCCTTTCGTTCTTCTACTCTTCCTGTTGGTGTTTTTTTTGAGGTTCTAACAAGGCCCCGAGTAGATTGTCAAGTTGCTGCTCCGATTCATCCCCTACCTCACTGGCTATGTTCTGTTTCAAATAGACCCCAAGTATGCCTACGATACGGACAAGATTGTCGCCACTGCTGAGAGTAAGAACACTTTTCATATTACCTATAAGAAAAGATTATAAAAGCTCACTTGTTGACCAGGAATTCTCGCCATGGTCAAGAAATCCGACCCCGACTTCGACTCCAAGCGCCTCTGCTTCAAGATCGTGTCTACGTATCCCGGCCTAGCCGCGGCCAAGATCCTCGAGGGCAAGGGCGTTGCCGCACTAGGCACGGCTCTGTTTTGCATGGAGCAGGCGTCTTTGGCTGGACATATGGGGTGCACCTACATCTCGCCCTATTTCAACGAGCTCAGGGTGCACTTTGACAAGAAGTACGTTGTTTTCCTTACAAGAACGGCGAAAGGAAGGAAGGAAGGAGACTGACATTTTTTTTCCCCTTTTCCTCTACAGCTTCCAAGACGAACACAAAGCTACCAGCCTCTGCCGCGACGCAGCAGCCTACTACTCAGCCCACAACCAAAAAACCAAAGTAAAAGCCGCCAGCTTCGTCTCCGCCGACGAAGTGATGCACCACGCCGGTGTAGACTACATCACCGTCTTCCCACCCGTCATCAAGCAGCTCTCCCAGACGCCCGTCGCGGATATGCCGCCCGAAGAGGTGGGGAAGTACATGGTCTCCTCCTCCTCCTCCTCCTCTGCCGATGGGGCTACTTGGAAGGGCTACGGGGAGGCTGTCGAGGGTGGTAGAGAGGCTTGGGAGGAAAAGTTTAATGGGAGCGGTGGAGGGGAGAATGCGAGGAAGCTGAGGGAGGCGATTGAGACGTTTTCGGGGGAGCAGGCGAAGTTGGAGGAGTTGGTGAGGAAAGTAGCGGGGTGAGAGAGATGGAAATTATACAGATTTTACTGGGAGATGATAGCGAGGAAATATTAAGACACAAAGAAGAGATGAAAGGCGGCACATGGATTCTGTAAAGACTAGAGGCGATCCCTACGTATATGTATCATGGATCCTTGCTGTTAGGCGGCAAAACGAAGATGCCAGTGAAGACCATGCTACTAGATGAATCCCATACTGTTTTCCTGAGGAGTGAATATAAAAAGCGGCCAGGAGATGCAACGCTCCCACCATGCCTGAAATGTCCTGATGCGTTATAAACACAACTCCCTTGTGCAGCACCTATGCTTCAAAAACAGAAAACCGCGGTATATACCGATGAGGAGGAAAGCCAAGCCAACCACCAGGTGGTTCAAGACTTTCGGCACCGTCACGATGAAAAAAACTATAGGCCGCATTGAAAGAATACAAAAAAAAACATGGAGCCGGATGTTCGAAGGTGTGCCGTGTTGTCGATGTTGCGAAATCGAAATCGAAGTAGGAGAAGTACCGAAATAGCTTCCCTCGCCCCAACACGCGAAAAGGGAACGAGACAGAGGTAAAAGAGGAGATAAAACCATCATTGGCATCTCTAAAAAAAACAGGCTCAGACAATGACATGTCCTAAGAAAACCTGGGCCTCGGTTAGACAGTCCTCCAACCGCCATTCGGGTTGCCTCGATCCCGAAGCGCCCGGATCCAATTCAAGGCATCATGGATGCGTCCAAGTCGGTCACGGCGGCCCAAGACCAGAATATTGGACAGGGTGACGAGAAAATGATAGGAATCCCTGGGGCTCAAGATATGGTATTTAAAGCTGCGAATCACGCGAAACTCGACTCGGGGTCGTTGCTGGGCGGCGCCACCAGTGTCACCTTGGTTCTCAGCGCCGCCATCGTTGCGGTTGGGGCCATTCGCGATCCATCCCATATAAAGCTCCGCGCGGAAAGGCATGATGGCAAACGCAAACGCCACGTTGTCGACGAGAACGGGACACTTCAAGGCCCGCAGGGTGTCGTTGAGGCCATCGAGGCTACGAAGCATGCATGTCAGGATTCCGGCGACGTCGGCGCGGCGGTCGAGGAACGCGTCCAAGTCTAGGTCTTCCTGGAGGGGGTTCATGAAAAACTTGACGGAGAGAAAGGGGAAGCGAACATGTGCAGTGGCGCGGGCCGACTCGATCCTCGAGATGAAATAGAGTTGGTCTCGGGTAAAGTTGTGGTGGTCGTAACCGACCAAGAAGTCCGTCGTGGGGGTTCGGAGAACACTTCCGCCGGGGACGTGAGGGACCAGGACGCGAGGGAACGTGACACTCTCAACATAGGATCCGGAGTTGGCGAGATCAGCGAGGCGGTAGGCAGTTCTATTGGTCTTCGCACAGAGCATGTCGTACACCCGTTCGAAGTCGAACCTGAGGACGGTGTCTGTCGTCCATCTCACCAACGGATTCGACAGACGCATCAAGTCGTCGACGTCGCCACCCTCTCCGTCATCTGCGGGATCGTCTTCGTTGGAGATTCCGCCGTGCATGGCGAAGAAGGCCATTTCCACGGGATCCCCAGACTCAAAATAGACCTGGATTTTAATACCGTTGGATGCAAGCTCGAAAGGGGTTCCGAAAGTCGTGAAGACGTCAACAGGACTCTCCTCGTTCTCCTGGCTACTTCCAGCATTGTGCGGAACCTCGACGACGCCGTTCTCTTCCATAATAAATCTCGTCAAAAAAGTGTAATGCTCGTCCTCAGCACGAGTCTCTTCCTCGCTCCGCTCCTCCACTGTATCGGCACCCAAAACACGCGGCTCGTTCTACTGAGGAACATGTAGCGTAGTACCGAGACGCTGGAGTGCCTGCGCGGTGCTTCGTCGGAAGGCTCTATGGAGTTCTTCGGCCTGTTGCTGCTGCTCCAGAGCATCGTCTTCGGCCGCCATCTCCAGGATTTCATCATGGGTGTGGACCTCCAGTAGCTGCACCAACACGTTTAAGTGGCCCCAGAAAGTGATAAGGTGCTGGGTTTGCTCAGGTGCTGCGTCCAGCGGGGGTTGCTGGTCGGGGAGCTCCTGCTGAGGCTGAAGCTGGGGGCTCGCGTCCACCTCCACGACATTGTCGCCGTTATCAGAGCCAGCGTCGTTCATTTCGGCAGCGACTTGATTATCACCATCACTGGAACCGACACCATCATCACCTTGATCGTCTCCGTTCTGGAGAGAGGGGAGAAAACAAATGGTCAGCGCCGGAAGGAGAGAGCGCCTCTCGACGGGAAACGAGTCGAAGAGGGAATGGGAAGAGAGAAAGAGAAAGAGAACAAGACTCGAGAAGAAAATAAACTTACAGTGGGAATAATACCCTCCAGAGGAATAGTATCGTCGTTCGACGCCATTTTCGGTACAGACAATGGGAGATTGTGAGTCGAGGCGTGCAAGGTTGGTTTCCGTGCTGTTCTCGCTCGAGGATGTGGGTTTGGCTTGGGAGAAAAAGAAAGGGTTTCCTCGAGCTCGAGAAGGGTTTAAATGGTTTTTTTTCTTTTCCCTTTTTGTCATTATCATTTTGTGGGATGAGCCATAGGGAGAAACTGTAGACAATCTCGCGTTGAGCTGAGGCTTGGATGATGGCATCGTGAGAGGTGAGAGGTGAGAAGAAGGGTTTCGTGTAAGTGAAGTTGGAGGTTATTCATAAATATAAATGTGAATAAGAAAGAGTGCGAATTGAGGTCTATATCCTGTAAGATTAAGAATAACAAAGGGGAGGGACTACAAAAGCAATCAAAGCAAATAGCAGTAGAGATATCCCTTATATCGAGATAATTCAAATAGATATGAGTATTTAAGAGACTGGAGGGCGAGGGGCGAGGGCTGAGTTGGACATTGCTAGAGATCAGCACCTAGACCCGGCCGGACCTGAGCCGATCACAGCACTGGTAATCTCTAGATATAACCTTTAGCTATGGAGGATATCCTGGGAGCGTCTCCAACAGCTTTAGGGAGATTAGTGAAGGAAACTAGACTATATTCAATGGTAGATCATTTCTCCCAAGAGACTGTCTGATGCTTTTGTCCTAGTCGCCGGAAGACGGAGACGGAGACGGAGATGGAGATGGGCCTCACCTTCCGACTTGCAAAGGAAATACACATAAATATGAGGGCTTCGGAATTTCAGAGTGTGTGTCTCTACTCCTCAGAACCCGTGGGTTTTACTAAAGGTTCAAGATGGGGATTGGATGATTGGATGCGCTGCGTTCGTTGTTCTCGTCCACATCACCAGTCTTCAGCGCATGGCTCGCCAAACTAGACGTCCATCTCCCATCTCCCATCTCCCATCTCCTCCAGCGTGGAGGATGGTCGGTATTCGATCTTCGCCCAGGACTCTCTTCTCTGATGCCAGGATAATGGACGCGAATTCCTATCCTCCTGGGTAGAATACATTTCCCCTTCCACTCCCTCACTCCCAAATAAACCAGATGCCGGTTCCGGATCCGACATGCCAATTTCGACCAGTTTCAGTCCAGGTTGCATAGTTCCTACTGCTCGGTGTAACCCCATTCGAAGGCGAGTCGAGTGTGGAATGGACCAGCCGCCGGAAACATGCCTTATCCATGCAATCCAATCTCGATTCCGGCTCTTCCTTCATCGCTAGGCCCTAGGAAAATAATCCGGAAACATCCATCCCAGGTTTCTGCTCTATGTTTACTGAGAGGTATCTCCTTTGAAGCTTGCTCCTTTAGGAGTGTTGCTCTTTGAAAATCATTCCATTCTTCACCATCTCTCTCTGGGATTTTGATCCATCCTCTCCAGACTCTGTGGGGAGGGAATGCTTCTGCATACGGTTCCGTCGCCTCCATCTGCCCCTCAAGAAAGAAAGTAAAAAAAATGGAAGAAAAGTAAAATTGAAGAAGGAAAACTCTCTATTGTCAATTGAGCTAAACTCTTGGATGTCCCTGGAATGTGGTTCAGCAGATGGAAGAAAGAATCTTCGGAAACAAGAGATGGCATATCATATATCCTCCCCCATAGATGAACCTCAATATTCCATTATTATTCCTGCTCTCCATGTGCCCTCTGAGGGGTTTTCTCTATTCAGATCCCTTGTATTCACTTCTGATCGGTGATCATCATCCATCTTTCACCCTCTTCTGATAATAGTCAAACTGTTATAGGCTGTTGTTAGGTGATGAGAGTCTCTCTTTTGAGGGAATCCCCATCTTCCAAGCCGCCCTCTTTCATAAACTTCATAAACATCATCACCTGGAGCCAGAGGTTGTTCTCTTGACTTCATTAAAGGCTTTCTTCCCCCCCTTTCTCATAGCGCCTCCTAGACTCTTCAGGGCCAGCTACCATCTTTCATCACCCTCACAATGCCCGCACCGCCTCCCGACCCCGAGGTCGAGGCCGGCGAACAACTCCGCAAAAGATGGGACGCAACCATATCCACCACCTCAGAGACCTGGAAACGCATCTACACCGAAATCAGCGACATGGTCAACAAACCCGACGGAACCCTCGACGCCGTCCTCAAGAAATACTTCCCCACGGCGCACGAGCGCGACCTGCTCCTCCCGGCCACGTCGCCCAAGTATCTCGTCGAGATGCAAGAGGACAATACGGAGCGGTACAAGGTCCTCATCGAGACCCGTTTCAAGGGCGAGGATGTCGACCTTCCCTTCAAGTTGACCATGGCCTACTTCGGCCTGCCCGTCGAGCCTATCAACCCGGAGCTGTTCTCGAACCTGGATGAGGATGTTACCATGGTGGATTGTGCGAATCTCACGACGTATAATACGAGGCCTCCTTTGCACTTTTTGACGGCTCATGAGATGCGGAATTGGGGCCTGGAGTCTTTGCGAGGTAAGTTGGGAGATTGGCTGGCTGTCTACAGGGCCTGCGGCTTTTCTCTCTCGCTCTAGAACTAACACCTTTTTTTTTTCTTTTTTCTTTTTTTGAAAAATGTAGGCACCGAGGCCCAATACGACTACTCGCCTGCCCCGCAAAAGTACATGATCCTCCCTACCGAAGTACCAGGAGAAGACAGGGACACACCGAAAATCAGAGTTCTCTTTCGCAAACTTCGACAGGCCTCCAAGAACTCCAAGAACTCCAAGGACACCAAGGACACCAAGAACTCCAAGGACACCAACGACCCCCATGGCAGGCTCCGAGGCGGCGGCGAATCTGACCCCGAAAAAGACAATGAAGCCTCCGATGGTGATCAAGCTGGTGGAATCTCCGTCAAGGGGGGTCGCGCAAGAATCATAGACGCCAATGACCAAAAGGAGCAGAAGGACCAGAATGACCAGAAGGACCAAAAGAACCAAAAGGGCCAAAAGGGCCAAAAGGGCCAAAAGGACCAAGAGGAAAAAAACAGCCAAGTAACCAGCCCCGCAGGTCCCTGGCTCTGGATGTGCGGCTATCAAGGCGGCTACCCCTTCATCGGGGGCAACAGCGAAACACTAGCCGTGGCTCTCCGAGCCCTCCTGTCCCTTACGGGGAAGCAGGCCCAACCCGACGTCGTCGTCAGCCGGTTCAGCATCGTCGACAGGATGTGGATGGAGCACACCGACGTGACCCTGCCCCTGACTGCCGAAAGCAAAATCCACAAGGTCATCAGGGACCACACGACCGTGTATAACACCCCGGACCACAGCATTTGCTGTGCCTGGTTCGTCCGCCTAAAGGATGACGCCGAACCTCCCAAAACCGCCTTCGAGCCCAAGACGTTCGACAAAGATTCGCAGATCGTGGTGCTGAAAGCCACGCGCGCCGTCGCTGGATCTCTGAGGCAGCCTCAGGCCTACTTCCCCCTCAGGAAAGACGTAGGACCCGTACTGACAGAGGTGTGCGCCCGGAGCAGCTACGCCATGTATATACGCTCAGCCATGCGTCTTCTGCAGGGCGGGTACCTCTCCCCCGGAGACAACCACGCCAAGGTGGCCATCTCCGATGGCATGGAAGTCATGCTGTCTGATGCGGGAGCCACCTATGGAGGAATTTCGACGCCGGAAGCGCTGTTTTCCAAGTTATACAGGAAGAACCTTCAGCCCAACGTCCCGGGCCCCAGCAACGAGTGGCAAGTCAAAATCGACAGCTTGGAAGAAAACGAGATTGCTTTCTGGATGCCCGGATACAAGTCCAAGGACAATAGAGACTACGAAGTCTTCAAGGTAGAGGGAATTCGCCCGTACCGCAAGGCATGGTACACCGTCTACATCCTGCTCTCCCGATACTTTACCCCCCAGAAGCTCAGGGACCTCCAGCCCGACGTCTCCTTCTGGCGCGGCTGGCGCGTTTGGAACACGAGAGAACCCTTCGATCCCACGACGGGTCCGGCGTTCCGGTCCAAAATCGACGGGTGCGATATGACCCCCGAAGGCGCCTTGATCCAGCCGGCTTGGGCGAAGGAGATCGAGACCATGCTCGACAGTGCACTCCAGAACTCCCGCGAGCGCCTCTTCGTCTTGCAGCCCGTCTTTGAGAAGTACCTTTTGTACGGGTCGTGGAACGGAGAGCCCTCCATCGAAGACGCCGAGGATCCGAAGAAGTATCCTTGCATTAAGATGAAACCATCACCATCACCGTCCATGGAAGACTTTTGGGAGCCGATCGAAAATTTGGTCGACAAGATGAAGAACGAAAAGGGGGAGCCAGTGACCCCGAAAGATTGGTCCAAGATTTGGGTGGAGCTCAGAAGCTTGCCCTTCGGTAAGAACAATATGACCTATGGAGGCGTTGTTATTTGGAAGTCTATGACCAAGGAAGAATTTAATCTGCTGCGGTTGCATCTGATCGGGCCGTACCTCCGAGTTACCCTCCATGATAAGCCCATTATAGACTATGGTAAGTGGCAATGGTATCCCATTTGTCCCCTGTTTTGCAACACAGTTTAAACTCTTTTGAAACTTACCTGGGTTTACCCTTCTGTTAGCATCATCCCTTCAAGCTCCTGCTACAGAATGGGGTCCACGCTACGGACTCATCGGTCTCCTGGGTGGCCGTGATAGGGGAACAGTCGCCACCGATCCGGTCCGTCCGTCACTACAAGACCCACTACAAGACGACAAGAAAGATGAAGAAAACGCAGACGGCGAGGAAGGAGATAGCGAGGAAAGTGAGGATGAGCTAGGCGACGAACGGTTCGGCACGGACCACACGCCCAAACCGGCAGGTTTAGACCCGCGAGACTACAGAGAGAGCTTGTGGGCGAGACAACCCAGCTTCTTCGACGGCGGGCCCCAGCCCCGGGTCCCCCGCGGAGGAGCCCCCATCGAGAAGTTCCTCCGCGTCGCCGGCCCCGGCGTGCCCCTCGTCAGCAGGGCGGTCTTGACGCCCACGGAACAGCGGAAGCTCCAGGACGCCTTTTTCAACCTACGCAACACGCGGCTCAAGCGAATCATCGAATGCCCCTACGAAAAGTGCGAGTTCACCTGCCGCGCCGACCACGAGAGCGTCATGAGGAGCCACTTGAAGAAGGAGCACGTCGTCGCGAAGTGCCCCTGGTGTCCTCTGCTGTTTCCTCCGTACTGGACGCGGGAGAAGCGCGAGGGGCACATTTTCAAAAAGCACTCCGCCCGCGTGACGAAATCGGCAACTGCAGATTCTTCTTCTAAACCCGACCGTAAGAACGCCCAGCTCCCCGCCCAGACTCAAGAGGATAGGGACAGGGAGGCGCGAGGCCTCGACGCGCACTGGGTCCAGCCCCTCATGCATCCCACGAAGCCGCCCCCGCCGCCGGTCAAGATGGTCTCGAAATCGGAAAGCGATTACGCCTTTTGCGACCGCTGCGGTAGGGAGCACGCCAAGTTCGACCACATCCGCGACCGCATCGTCCACGACTCGGTCTGTGTACCGGGGGCCCGAGGTGTGGGACTGTACAAGTGGTGCAGCGTGTGCGGGGAAAAAGCCTGGGAGACGGGTGAGGCGGCTGCCAAGTTCGGCGCCGCCGACAAATTCCCTCATAAGTGCGACGACCATACGGGCGACCGGAAGTTCTGCCACAAGTGCGGGTTCAGGCGTGATGACCCGAAGCCCGCCGCTGTTACGGCCGAGGGGGAGGATGTGGAGATGAAGGGGGTGGAGGCGGCGAAGAAGCAGGGCGAGGATGAAGGCGAGGTCTATCTTCAGAAACATATACAGATCTGTCGGGGTTTCAAGGGAAAACCGGCTGCTTTCTGCCCGTACTGCGGCTATCAAATGTCGACTGTCACCGACTGGAAGATCAAGGAGACGCACATGCTCCTCTGCGCCCAGGCCAAGGGTGCAAACGACAGCAACAACAACGACAATGCTGATCCCGACCAGTCCATCGCTACGCCTTTCAACTTGTACTCCAAAGAGTACTACGATGATCAGCAGTCCGGACCCGACCCGGCCCAGGACCGCTTCTACTCGGGATGGAATACCGGCAAGGGTTACGTGCCTCCCGGGCGAGACAAGACGATTTGGGACCTCACCCTAGCGAAAATCAAGAAGGACAACCCCCAGGCGGGGCCCATGGCTATGAGGAAGTTCCTCGAGGAGGTTCAGAGGGAGCAGGGAATTCCGCCAGGGGTGGTGCTTCCCATGGAGAAGGAGTTCCAACTGTTGCAAGACTGGGGTCGAAGGAACTTTCCGGGGCAGTGGGATCCCGTGGACCTTCCGCTACCAGGGAAGAATGATAAAACTGATCGACGGGGCCGAGGCCGCCAACGCCGTCCAAACTCAGACGGTAGTGACTCAAGTGATGGTGACTCGAGCTCTGGTGACTCAAGCGATGGAGATGATTCGGGAGATGGAGATGATCGAAAGCCAAGAGAACAAAAGAAAAAAGAGAAAGGAATCGAGAGGGCGGATAGAGAGGAGGAGCGAAGGAGACGAAAGGAACAAAGAAATGACGTCGAGGCATTGAGCGACGACGAAGAAACGAGAGCCGCCAAGCGGAGGAGGCGAGAGAAGGAAGCACAAGCACGCACGAGACGAGTCAAGGCCCAAGACGCCCCAGACGCGAACGTAAGCCTCAGGCAGTTCAGGACGCGCTTCAATGAGCTGAACAAGGATTTCGACGAATCGCAAGGATACCCATGGACGGGCTTTGCGTGGGACAAGGTGAGAAATGTCGCTGATGACCGCCCGGCACGGGTCTGTCCCATCGACTCTGAGTGCGGTCCTATCGACCACCGCAGCCGCAGGCTTCACCCCGACCAGGCCGTGATGCAGCATATTCTGGTCTATCACGGAATAGACGAGAGACGTCCTTGGATTAACAAAGACGGCATTATCGGCCTGGCGAGTGTGGATTTGGCAGAGGTGGAGAGCCCCGTAATTTCAGACGAGTCAGAAAATGAAGACGCAAAGCAAGCTTTGCTGTTGAAGCGTGCCAAAAGGTACCGACGCCGCGAGAGATCGCCGGACTGGAATGAGGTACTGGGCATGCCACCTGAAGATTGGATGCCTACGAAGGACATGTACTGCACGAGGTGTTTGCGCAGGACGCCATGGAAGAATCCACGGGGCGGTTTACCATCAAATGGTACCCAGATGGCTGTAAGTTGCCTTCTTTTTCTCTTTTTCTCCCTCTTTTTTTTTTTCCTTTTTTGCTTTTTTTTTTTTTATTTTTTCCCCTTGGTCTACCCTGCCAACCAACCGATGTTGCGAGCACTTCCCCGAAGACAAGACTCAACTAACAATCTTTAACCTTCTCCTACCTCTAGTTCCATGGTATCACCGCTCACCGGAGCTGTAAGACTCGTCGGGGACCAGGAGTAGTTGAGTGGGGCTCGATTGGGCTTCCCAACAGGAGTGGTTGGATCACTGTGGAGGATTTCAACACCCATAGTAAGTTGAAGTTGGGAGAGCTGAAAAATCAGTTTAGACAAAGGTATCCAATGTATGCCAGCACAATATACCCGGCCACTGGTATAGCAACGGT
>JUDQ01000258.1:27613-49966 GCA_000812075.1 Scedosporium aurantiacum
AAGGTGGTGATGATAAGAAAGATGGAGATGATAAGAAAAGTGGTGATGATAAGAAAAGTGGTGATGATAAGAAAGATGGCGGGGGCAAAGGATCTCGTGGGGGCAGAGGATCTCGTGGAGGGAAAGGATCTCGTGGAGGGAAAGGATCTCGTGGAGGGAAAGGATCTCGCGGGGGGAAAGGATCTCGCGGGGGGAAAGGATCTCGCGGGGGCAAAGGAGGCGATTCAACAGCCGGGGCTATCATGATCGACGATGTGGATGAGTGCAATGACTACTTCACAGAGGCCATCACTTATGGTGAAGTTGGCGGCGCAGACATTGATGTGGGAGCGGAAACTGCGAGTAGGAAGCGCAAGAGAACTTCCGATGCGGACGAGTTGGAAGATACAGGCGACGAGGAGAGCGGAGGAGACGAAGGGAGTGAAGAAGATGAAGAGAGTGAAGAAGATGAAGAGAGTGAAGAAGGCGAGGGGAGTGAAGAAGGCGAGGGGAGCGAAGAAGGCGAGGAGAGCGAAGGTTACGGTGCAGGAACCGCAGCTGACACCGACACGACTGACGATGTGGCAGCGGAAACTAGTGTTAGAAAGCGCAAGAGAATGTCTGCTGGAGCGATGGGCGACAAAGAGGGACTGTGGGCAGAGATGGGAGAGGTGTACTCGGAGGACACAGGGCCAGATCTAGATGATGTGTGGCAGGACAGTCCGGGTCCCGCGCCGAGGAATCTGGAGGGGCTTGGGCAGAGCCAAAATCAGAGCGGTCCGGGCCTCCTCCCAGGAGACTCCATCACCAGTAATCTGGAGTCGAGACCGAGACCAGCGAAGAAAGTCAGGTTCTCGCTGTAGATTGACCATCCCGGTCGCTGAGGACCTAGGTCACATCAATGATGGGAATAGTCGAGTCCCGGAAACAGAGAGCATAGAGCGCGGGCGACCAATGGTGGACACGGAATCCGTTGGAGATTGAAGCAATGGAGATTATTAGACTCAGAGTTCGGTTGTTATTGATGTCGACTTTGGTTCTCTTGGCTTTGTGGTAGACTAGATTGCATTGTTAGTGTTTTGTCTTCTCTCATTTTTTTTTCTCTTTCTTTTTTAATTTACATGGGAGTTTATGTGTGACATCCGACCATTGTGCCGAATCTTGTTGATGTCAATGAAGGACTTCCTTGAAGTTGGAGGACTGATCTTCCTCGTAGTGTCCATCGAGGTCGGATTTTGTTGAACAGCTGCCATGGCCAGCAACTGACCTGGCTGGCCAATCGGATATGATACCAAGGAGGTGGGTGCGGCAGAGATGGAGTCGCCTGAATTTCGTTTCGTGTCCTGGAGGACGGCTAGTAAGGAAGGATTAATACCTGGATAGATCCTTGAGCCGCCTCCTTAGGCCCTCTTCTATTGGTATTGGAGTACAAAGTAGAGAAGGGAGTCTAAAGCCAGGTGTGTTTCTGCGAGCGTGCTGATTCCATGCCCGATTCTTTGCCTGGTTATGTGTCGATGATGTTGGGAGGTCAAGGTCGCGTTCCAGATCACGATATTAAATTCAAGATAATTCTTCGTATCTCGGTACCAACTTACTCTGTACCTTTTGACTTGGATACTCCTCAAACTGGCAAGGGTCACTCACTCTTACCCTGAAATCAATTTCACAGGCTGTGGAATCCTTGCCTCGCATTTTTCGCCCATGCTCCTGCCGGGTTCGTGCAGTAATACATCAATGTGTACGAAGTACGAAGTACAATTGTACTTCGCGGTGCCTTTCATGCAATGTATCGTACATGCATTGGAGTGGAGTTCACGACGGAAGCCACGATCACTAAACAGTGTTTACTAAACAGTCTAGGCTCCAGCTGTCCTGGCTGCTGTCATGTTTTGGCCTTCTGGACCAGGCGGCCAGTCCATCCAGATCCGTTTCAAACATTACGAAGTATCACGCTCACCGACGGGTGCGCGGCAAGTATCGGCTTCCCCGGCCCCAGGTTCCCCGGCTTTGTCCAGCCAACAATTCATCACATGTTGCTGCACGGTCCGCTCGAGCCAGAAGCTGTGGGAATTCGGCGACTTCCTTCTCTGCTGTCGCCGATCAAATGTACGAGTTGTTGGCGTGCATCTTGGTACGTTTCTTGGAGTAATCAGGTACACCGATGAGCTGCATAACTTGGAGGCAGCATGTCGCACACAAGATCAATTGATGGCGCCTTCAAGTGATGATTTGGCCTTTCTAGGGTCGAAGCCAAGCTGGAAATGCCCTTCTTCGTGATAAACTAGCTCGTTTGTGCCTAACTAGAAACAGTCCAAAACAGTGAGTGTACCTGGAGATCCTGTCATTCACCGTAGATTAATGGAGGATACCATGAAGTAGGTCCCTTGAACATGTGCATCGTGTGAGAAGTACTTTGCTATTGGACAGAATCCTCATATCTACTAATGTACCCTACTAGCCTGCTTCGGAGTATACTGCTTGTAAGAAGTACTTCGTACATAAACTAATCTACAAACAAACTCGGTCTGATCTTTCCTCTTTCTGCAAGTGGCAACTTGTCGCCAGCTTATAAGAGGTCATGAGCTAGTGTTTCCCAGCTGGCGACCAGGTCGGACCTGCCCGACTCGCTTTTCTTCTTCCTTTCCCTTCTTCTTTCCTCGTAAACTAGACATACACCTTCACTGCATTATTACGATTGTTTGTTCCTTCAAGTTCAAGTCGACTTGTCACGTCCATTCCGAGCTCCAAGTGTCGAGTCAGGCGTTTAATAATCATTCCTTGTGTGTGTGTATCGTGCTTGCTTTTTGAACATGGTGGACCTGCTCTCCAAGTAGCACATCTCACCAACTTCCTTCCCTCGCGTCCCTCGAACTTCATATCTCTTATCTCACTTCAATGTTCGCGATGTACTTGGTACCTCAACCTCTGCCTACAGCTGCCACCTCATCTCCTTGAGTCTTTGTCTCAACACATCCTTGACTTATTGGACGCCTTCGACGACAGTGCCTCCTCCCTCGTACACCCCGTGATCACCACTGGCACAGAGCATCGCGAAGACTCAACGGTTTCCCAACCTGTGAACCGTGCCCTGTTTAAAAGCTTGCGACTGACTGCAGCTAATCAATGCATGCGCATTGCCGTGTAACTCACCTCCCCTATTATTGGATGACAGGGCTTCGAGAAAGAGCTATACCTACCGAGACGGTCCAGCTTCACCCCGACATCATAATCAATTGATCTCTTCCCTCTTCCTCAAATTTTTTTAGGCTTCCAAATTTTCGAATAAAATCGCATTATCGACTGTCACAGTGGAGTGATGACACTGGTGCTTAACAGAGCCTCCGTGCTTCTGTCTCAGTTGGCCGGCGCTGGCGCCCGCTCTGCTGGTGTCCAGGCCCGGAAGAGTTGTTGGGCTTCAGTCCAAAAGAGTATTGTTCCGAAACCAGCATGCTTCTCCCACCCAACGAGGAATGCCTCGACGACCTCATCACTTCCCCGGCCACCTCCCGAGCCACGGCGCGTCCTTTCCAGACCTAGTAGCAACAAGGCCAGAGGGGCGCTGCTTGCTTCAGGTTGTGTCCTCGCCGCAGTATTAACTTACACGTACCTATCCGGACCTCTTCACGCCGATGCCGCATTCGCGCACCCTCCTATCGGCATAGGAGCCGATTCGGACGGCCGGGACCCGAGCCTGCCACGGTTTCGCATCTCCGAGGTCAGAAAACATGGCGCCAAGTCCGATCGTCCATGGGTGACGTACGGCGACAAGGTTTACGACATCACCGACTGGATCCCTGCTCACCCAGGCGGCGAGGTCATTCTGCGAGCTGCCGGAGGAAGCATTGACATGTTTTGGGACATCTTTGCCATCCACAAGCAGCCCTATGTTCGAGAGATACTCGAAACCTACCTCATCGGTTATGTCGACAGCGCAGATCTCGTCAACGGCAAGCTTCCTCAGGAGCAGGTCGAGGACCCTTTTGTAGACGATCCTGAACGCCACCCCGCCTTCATCACCTTGACTCAGAAACCCCGTAACGCCGAGACGCCGCCGGACGTTCTGGCTGCGACTTTCATCACTCCCAATGACCTTTTCTACGTGCGGAATCACATGTGGGTGCCGAAGATTGAAGGCTCGGGCGCCGACCACAGGATTACTATCGAGTTGCCAGACGGTAACACCAAGTGCTACACACTACAAGAGCTGAGGGAAAAATTTCCGGCCTACAAGGTTACCGCCGTACTACAATGCTCGGGCAATCGTCGAAAACACATGACAAACGCAGGTCTCAAGACCAATGGCCTTCAATGGAATGTTGGGGGCATTTCGTGTGCGGAGTGGGAAGGCGTGCGGCTGGCTGATGTGTTGAAGGACGCCGGCTTCCCGGTTCATGAGGCGCGAGAGGGAGCCGATACAGGGGCCAAGCACGTGTGGTTTTCTGGCCTGGAAGCGTACGGGGCGTCGATACCTCTGGAGACCGCCGTTGATCCCCGCGCCGACGTGCTTCTCGCGTACGGCATGAATGGCCAGCCGTTACCGAGAGATCACGGGTTCCCGCTCCGCGCTCTGGTCCCTGGTACTGTTGCTGCGAGGTCAGTGAAATGGCTAAGCAAGATTGTGCTTTCGGACGAAGAGAGTCCGTCGCAATGGCAGAGGCGAGATTACAAGCTGTTCGGACCAAACGTAGGCGCCGCCGCCGACTGGGACAGCGCACCCGCGATTCAGGAGATGCCGATAACGAGCGCCATCACATCGATCAAGGTTGAAAGAGACGACGACGGGGACAAAAAAGACGAGACGAAGACCGACAAGACACAGCCGGAAAAGGCGGCCACCCTTCAGGGATATGCTTTCTCGGGCGGCGGGCGGAAGATTGTGCGCGTCGACGTATCCCTAGATAACGGCAAGACATGGGACCAGGCCGAACTACTCGACGACTGCGAGCCGAAAGACGGAGCAGAAGAATCGCCCTGCAAGGGGCGGAAGCACTGGGTATGGCAGAGGTGGAAATACAACGGCCGGCTGCCCATGAACGAACAGCGCGGCGAGAAGCGGTGCTCGACGGTGGTGGTGAAGGCGACGGACGAAGTGTATAATTCACAGCCGGAGCATCATCAGGGGATTTACAACTTGAGGGGGAATCTGGCGACGGCTTGGCATCGGGTGTCGGTGTGTAGTGATTGTCGGAAGACATGAGCGTGGTGTTCTGGCGTTTTTTTTTTCTCTTTCTTCTTTGGGGTCAGCGGTTCATTATCAAGCACACCGAGGAAGTCGAAATGAGGCATTTTTACCGTTTTGTCTGCCTCAGGCTTGTCCCCGGCCGGCAGATGGGACATTTAGAGAAGCGAAGGACCCGATAGATATAGGCTCAAGGACGGTTCCGAGGAGATATTGTATACAACAAGACGCAAGGCGCATTAATACGAGTATGCTCGATTCCAGCGCACACACTCTTTCTCATGCAGTTTTACATGCCATGTGTTCGATCCAAGGCATTGATTGAATGGCACAACGTAGACGAGGGAAATCGGGAAGATGAAAAATAGAGCGTTCGCGAAGAATCGACTCCATTTTCCCATCGAATGTATGCATGTATCAATGGCATCAAAAATTTCCGAAAGCATTGATGCAACATTATGAGAAAAAAAAAAAAGGAAAAGGAACGCAAACCCTCCCGAACCAAATATTAAAGAGCAGCGAAAAAAAGAGTCCCAATCTTCCGCTCCAACAAACGAGATGAATGATAAATAAGAAAAATCAGGTTTCGAGATAGAAACACACTCATGCATTGGGGCACACAAAGAAAAAGAAAATCCAAGAAAAGGGCTTTGCAAAAACACACTATCCATTCCGGTACAAACTCTCCTTTTTTTTCTTTTTCATCTCGGTCAAAGGGAGTTAAAAAATAAATAAAATAAAATAATGTACATATTTCTTTTTGACACACGGAGTTTCCCAATCCTTTCCATCCTCTCCCAAAAAGGGACAAAATAAGAAAAAGAAGACAAGACAGAGGGGAAAAAAAAAAGATAAATGCGGGAAAAAAGTAGAATCGGGAATTGAGATGGGGAGCCTGTTATCTCCGGTCCCCGCCAACAAAGTCGCCCGTCTTGCGGGATAAGAGACGAATGTTGTCGACGAAGGATTCGATGAGCTCTGGATACTTGTGTGGTTGTTGGTTCATGAGGCGACGGCCTTGCTCGATGAGCGTGGACGGGTTAAGCTCGATTTCGAGCTCGTGTTCTTTGCCAGAGCGGTGGCCCTGTGTACATTCCGCGTTAGCAGCTGTTTATTCTCGGGGGAGGAAAAGGAAGGAAGAAAAGCTTACCCCAGGTCCGCCCATGGACATCGTCACCTGCGTCAAATCAACCTGTATGCTCCCCTGCGCATAACTCAACCGATCCTTCTGCCTCGGCGGCATAGCATTCGCCCTATCCCCTCCTCCTCCACCTCCTGCATGCTCCAGCTCCTCAACGGGGCCGGGCCAATTCATCTCAAGATTGACGCTGATGCGACAATCGAGAGGCGAGTTCGGCATGTGGATGTTGAGGTCCGCTACGCGCACTTTCACGATCTTGGCGACGACCTCGCGGCTCCGCTGGTCGTAGGTGACGCGGGCCTTGGGGACGTGCCGCGGCCGGATGAGGTTGCGGACGCAGGGGGGAAGGGTGTCGCGGAGCTGGGGCGGGAGCTCGAAGTACCGGTCTTCTTCGCGACGGTGCTTGTAGTGGACTTGCACGCGGGGGACGCTGGAGCTGGGGTTGCGGGGGTCTGTTTCGATGACCATGCGGTTGAGGTATTCGTTGAGTCCCTTGTGCTGAGCCTAGAGTGACGAGGTTAGTCTTAATTGGACTCGAATGAAGGAAAAAAAATTTCAATGTCACGAAGGTAGATGCATACCTCGGTCATGCTACTGCGAAACGCAAACTGGCCTCTGTCTCTAAGCAGACACTCCGAGCCAACGGGGTACGCCACCCGATCATTCGTGTCCTTGTCGATGATGGTACCTAGCTTCGCCTCAATCTCAAAGGCGATGCCCAAACTAGCAATTTCGACCGCATCCGGGCTGTTGATGACTTTAAGGAAGAGGAAATCAGCAACAGCCTTATTGATTTCGTCAAGTGGCTTGACGTTGGCAATGGTCGGCTCCCAAGGGCCCAAGATGGCAGTGATCTCTGCATTGGGGTCCATGGCGGTCGGTGTCGGGCCTCCACCGGCGGCGGCCTGTGGTGGGGGAGGAGCTTGTTGCGGTTGGGCCTGAGGTCGAGTCACCTCGGGGGAGGTATTTCGACTCTTGCGTTCTGGCCGGAAGCCTGGCGCTCGACCGTTGACTGATGAGGCGGAAGCATTGGCGAGGTGCCTCTTCTTAGGGAATTCAAAATTGGCGCGCTTGAGTTTGATACTGGGGTTCCTCGCCGACTGAGCCCAGATAGGAGGCTCGCTGTAAATCTTCGGCTTAGGTTTCCTCTTCTTCTCCAGCTCAGGCGATGCCGAGGGCCGGCGGGGTGGTGGTCCCGGCGTAGGTATGGGGACGGCAGCCATCGTAGAATTCGTTCGAGGCGGAGGTTGTTGTTGGCGAGGGGTGATGGGGGCAACCTTGCCATTAACAATCGACCCCTGTCGTTGGCGTACGTCTCTCCGGTCTGAATCGTCATCGGTGTCCCGGTCGTCCATCTTGCGCTTGGCGGGCGTCATTGCTCGCTCAGTTCTCGCGGGGGGCGCCACCGCCGATTGTCGTTGAGAATTGGCGGCGTTATTGTGGATATCGGCAGCCGGCGAAGGTGTTATTCCGTGGTGGTGGGTAGAATTGTTAGGTAGCTTGTGTACGTGGGTCTTGGGGCTAACGCTGATGCTCCTGCCACGATCGCTCGTCGTTTGAGAGGTTCGGCGAAGCTCGCTGGCCTGTTGGACGGGGGATGTATGGGCACTAGGAATGCGATTGGCGACGCCCGCGCCTGCTGATATGGGTGTCGGTAGCGGCAGTGGGGATCCGTGGGGCTGAGGTTGAGGTTGATGCTGTTGTTGATGTTGTTGTTGTTGTTGTTGTTGTGGTAGTGGTGGTTGTTGAGGTGGAGGTGGTGGATGTGGGTGTTGCTGCTGTGTAATGCCAGGACCGGCGGAAGACAACCGGCGAAGGTGAGGGCTTGTCGGATGGCCGAAAATTGGAGACATGTCCGACGCTTGGCGGGAAGGTGGAGGTATGGGTGGGCCTGGAGGGCCTGGAGGGACAGGGGGCTGAGATTGTTGTCGATTGAAGGAAATTGGCGGTCGATTGGTCGCGACTGGGCTTCTTTGTTGAGGTTGCTGGGGCGGTGGGGGCGGTTGCTGGTGGAAGGAAGCACCATAAGGTGCGTGCTGGCTCTGGGAAGAGGTTGGCGTGGACATGTTTGTTATTGAGTGCGTGGATTGAGATCTCTGGTGAGGATACGTGACAGGAGCGCCCGGCGTAGAAGGTGTCTGGAGGACTGGTGACTGCTGCTGGCGGTAGGGGCCACCTGGACCGTGGGGTCCTCCAGGAACGGCAGCCGTGGCAGGTCCGCCAGGCTGATAACCGCCGTCACGGGGAGGATAAGAGCCGGGAGGATATTGCTGATGCTGCTGAATGGGGCTCCTCATCTCGGTGGGTGTGTGCTGCCCTGGGAAATAGCTGCCTCCGGCTCCAGGAGGAGGCGGACCCGCCGCGAGGGGCGTCGATGAAGCACGGTTATAGGCGTTTGGCGGCGCAGCCATCGGTGTCGACACTGGGGATTGCACGGTCGGATATCCTGGTTCCTGAAGTGATTGCGGAGGCCCTGGACGCGGCGGATACGGCCCAGGAGACTGGTAGGGCGACTGGGCTGGATAAGGCATCGACTGCTGCCTCTGAGGCGGATGAGGATAGTCCGGATGCTTCCCCGGCGACTGGTGCGGATGGGGATAATCATACTGAAAGTGTGGCTTCTGCTGAGACGGCGTGGAAGGAGGCTGCGCTATCTGTTGATACTGAGGAGGCGGAGGAGGAGGCGGTTGTTGCTGAAGCTGGGCTTGGGGTGGACGCTGGGGCGGTTGCTGCTTCGGTGTCGAAGCCGCGTTCGGGCGATCGCCCGAGTCTGACGTGTTTAATATGCCTCGGAGATCCATTGTGATGTGTCTTGGGACTTTCTAATCTGTCCCATGTCATCTCCCTTCCACGAGATCAATGGCCTGGCCTAGTTGGTGACGGGCTGAGACGGCAGGTGCGAGTTGGTCCTCGTGCTCCCAAGAAAGAGAAAAAAGAAAAAAAAGTTCCCCAAAAAAAAATTCCGGCTTGAGCGACGCGCGGTGTTGCTTCGCAGCATGTACAAAGTCTATTATTTTTTCTTGCGATTAAATTCGATTCGCCCGCTTTCAAACGGTCAGGAATTGGCGAAGCTATCAATCGGACAAAGCGTCCGTCTCGAGGGTTGCGTGGGAAATCGAAGCGACTCGCTGGAGGTGGGAACAAAAAAAAAAGTCGTGGGTCAAACGAAAGCTACACGTAGCGACGAAATCATGCGAAGGAACTCGATAATAATAATTGACTTGGCATCGGCGTCTCGACGGGATCGGAGGAGATGATCGAAATATTAATATTTGACAAACTGAAGCCTGTTTACAAGCTCACGTTATTGCGCAGCAAACGGCGAGAGGGTCGAGGTCATGACGCGGCTCGAGTCTAGAGCTTGATCATCATCAGTTTGGGGGGGTGGGAGAGACCAGTTGTTAGCCCACAACCTGTTTGCGACGCACGGGGTCGAGGCTGCCGTGTCGAAGGCTGAGCGAATGGCTATTGATGGCGACGCGACAGCACGGCGATGGAAATTGGCAGCCAGGACTCGATGGCAGGACGATGAAGGGAATGAAGAGCGATGCGGTTGGGATGGGAGATGTTCTGTCTGGCAGCGAGCGGAGCGAGAGTTGGGAGCTGGTTTTCAAGGAGGAATGTTGCAACCTGTTCGGAGCGCATGGAGGAAATGTACGAAGTAGCTGTGTGAATGCGTCTGCGTTTGTGTGTGTGCGGCGCTGTGCGGTGCGTTGCGGTGCGCGTTGCTTTGGCGTTGGCACTGGTGCTCAGGAAGACATCTGGCACGGTTGCAAACGAAGATCTGATCGGGAAATGAAGGCTGCTGCTGTTGCTGCTGCTGCTGAGGTGATCTTTAGGGGGGCATCAACTTGTTTGTTGTTGGTTCGCATCTAAATGTAGTTGTGGCTTCGATCTGCCAGCGTCGCAATAATGGAAACTTGGCAAGACTCTCTCGACTCCATCTTTTTTTTTTCTTTCTTTTTTTGCCGCTGGCGTCAATCTTCAATTTTCAATCGGAATTTTTTCGTGGTATTATTTAATTTCGAAGGCACAGTACAAATGGCCACAACAGCCCATCGCATGCACTGAGTAGAGACAGAGCGGAGGTTGCGCATTAGAAGAGCCCATCAGAATTTGATAGATCCACTGTACTTTTACAATAAACTTATGCGAGGCAGTACTTGAAAATTAGAGTAATCTGTTAGTAATATCTCCGAGGATACCTGTCCGCAGTTTGTCGACACTGTATGAAACACTGTTTCCCTTTCTTTTCTGAGAGACGTGTTTAAACGGCCAATCCCTGCTTTAGTAGATTCACGGGTGAGTTTCTCCTTCGTACGCAAGACGAGCCTGAGCTGTCAGAGCAGAAAGACGGCTAATATCTCTTGCTCGGTCTGCCTGGATGGACGTGGGACAGAAAGAGGAAGTGCAGGAGAAGCGCAGATGGGTTGATAGAGGTGTAATGTAATGCTCTTGTTGGCTGCTGTTTGCGGTTGTCTTCAGCTGCATCAAATCTAGGAATGCCTCGTCCTTCATCTAAGACAACAATTGTGATTGAACTTGGAGCAAGAGCTCATGCTTTGAGTGTGCTCAAATATTTGTATTATTAGTCAGACAAATTGCATCAAGCTGTCGGCCCGAACTTGATCCGGAAAAGCTTTGGCCTTCTGGCACCCACGCAAGCAATGCTGCATGCAGCAGGGCGCGAAGAAGGCAAAACTCCAGGCAAGCTGTTCCTGACGTGGACTCCCTCAGACTCAGCTCAGAGATTGCCTTCCACTTCCACCTCGTTCCCCATCTCCGCCCGATTGACTCCATTTCATCCTCCCATCATCCTCACAACGAGTGTATCTCGCCTCTTTTTCATTTTTGCCAATTCAGTGAATTCTCGGCCACCTTTGCAGGGCCAAATTTAATTTTCTTCAGAATCAAAACATCACCTGCGACCCGGCAGCAACGTCTCGTCAAGCTTTCGCAGCCCATCAAGCCGAACACCAACAATAACACCAACTGCAACAAACGAGCCGCAAGCCATCACTTCCCCCTCCGTCGATTCAATAAGCATCTCAGCAGACCAATACTCCGGCATCCCGGCACATCTCACAATGCCGGGCCTCATATCCGCCACGGGCGTGCTTGCATTCCTCGCTGACGAGGAGCCCGAACTCAAGGTCTATGCTCTTCAGACCCTCAACGACGATGTAGATACCGTCTGGACAGAAGTTGCCGGGTCTCTGAGCGAAATGTGCGTCGAATAAAGGCTTCTCCCCCCCCCCCCCTCTTTGGTAGCTCATATCATACAAGACAGCACCTCTGTTTGGCCTAGGCGTTGTTGTCTCTCGGTTTTGCGGAGATGACCGTGCGTTTACTTGACTTGAGCCAGGACTAACCATCATCTCTCTAGTGAGGCACTTTATGAAGATGAGAGCTTCCCCGAACGCCAACTCGCTGCTCTCGTCCTCTCCAAAGTCTATTATCATCTCCAGGCCTATAACGACAGCATGACCTTTGCCCTTGCCGCCGGCGACCTCTTCAAGCTCGACTCCCCTGGCGAGTTCGAGGAGACCATCATTTCCAAGTGCATCGACCAGTACATCGCTGTTAATGCCACCGAACATGTCCCCAAGGCCTCCCGCGTCGACACCAGCCTGCCGATCCTCGCCGATACCTTTGCCACTGGTGCCGATGGTTCCTCTCTCATCTCGCCCACCACCCCCTTTTCTCAGACCACACTTCCACCCAGATCTCTGCTCTCTAGGGCCTCCGTCGACAATGCCATACTCGACCCCTCTTTCCAACCAATTGGAAAGATCGGCCGACATGGTTCCATTGCCTACCTACCCGATCGTACCACGAGAGCAGCTCTCGAGGCCGTGATAGAACGCCTTTTTAGCAACTGCCTCAAGCAGAAAAAGTACCGTCAGGTCGTGGGAATCGCCGTCGAGGCCAAAAAGCTCGATGTGCTCCAGCGCGTCATCAAGCGCGCCAAGGACGATGCCTGCGGTGATTCTGCGACGTCTGCCGAGGAGCTCATGGACTACGCGCTCAGCATCTGCTTGGATATTGTTCAGGAGAGGGGCTGGCGCACCGAGATCCTCCGACTCATCCTCGAGCTTCTCAACGACATCCCTAACCCCGACTACTTCGCCATTGCGAAGTGCGTTGTGTACCTGGATGCCGACCAGGAAGCGTCAACGTTGCTTCGGAAGCTCGTCGACCAGGGTGAGCAGGCGTCCATCACCAACGCGTACCAGATAGCCTTTGATCTCTACGACAACAGCACCCAGGAGTTCCTTGGAAAAGTCATGAAGTCTCTCCCTAGCGGCGAGGTAAAGCCCAAGCCTCACCAGGCTACCGTCACTGATGAGGCTGCCGAGAACGAGCCCCTCCTCGCCGACGGAGCTCAGGACAGTAGCGCCGCCGACGATACCGAAGATCTCCCCGAGAACGTTGCCAAAGTGTACAAGAACATCCGCTCCATCCTCACGGGCAGCAAGACGATCCAGCTCAACCTCGAATTCCTCTACCGAAATAACCACACGGACCTCAGCATCCTCAACAAGGTCCGCGACAGCCTCGAGGGCCGCAACTCCATCTTCCATACCGCCCTCACGTTCTGCAACGCCTTTATGAACCAAGGAACGACGAACGACAAGTTCTTCCGCGACAACCTCGACTGGCTCGGAAAGGCCGTCAACTGGTCCAAGTTCACTGCCACGGCCGCTCTCGGTGTGATTCACCGCGGAAACCTGAGCCAGGCCAGGAAGCTTCTAGAGCCGTATCTGCCTCGCGAGGGCGGTTCCAACGGTGGTTCCATCTATAGCCGGGGCGGCGCGCTCTACGCCTATGGCTTGATTCACGCCAACCACGGCGCCGGGGCTCTGGAATACCTGAAGACCAAGTTCCTCCAGGCCGACGAGGAGGTTATCCAACACGGTGGCGCCCTCGGTCTTGGTATCGCGGGTATGGCGACGGGCTCGGAGGAGATTTTTGACCAGCTCAAGGAAGTCTTGTTCGCCGACTCCGCGCTCAACGGCGAGGCTGTCGGTCTCGCCATGGGTCTCATCATGTTGGGCACCGGCAACGCGACTGCCATCCAAACGATGCTCCGCTATGCTCGCGACACATCCCACGAGAAGATTGTGCGCGGTATCGCCATCGGCATGGCGTTAATCATGTACGGTCGACAGGAAGGGGCCGACGTTATGATCGAGGGCCTCCTCAACGACCCAGACCCGACGCTCCGATATGGTGGTATCATGACCGTTGCCCTTGCCTACTGTGGCACCGGCAGCAATAAGGCCGTCCGGAAGCTGCTCCACGTCGCCGTTAGCGACGTGAGTGACGATGTGCGACGTATCGCCGTCATGAGTTTAGGTTTCATCCTCTTCAGGAAGCCCGGAAGCGTGCCGCGCATGGTTGAGCTCCTCTCGGAATCGTATAACCCTCACGTGAGGTACGGTTCCGCCATGGCTCTCGGTATCTCATGCGCCGGTACCGGCCTTGACGAGGCCATTGACCTCCTCGAGCCCATGATGAAGGACCCCACCGACTTTGTCAGGCAGGGCGCGCTCATTGCTTTGTCCATGATCATGGTGCAGCAGAATGAGGCGATGAACCCTAAGGTCGGCGAGATTCGAAAGACGTTGAAGAAGGTGGTCGGAGACCGACACGAAGACGCCATGACCAAGTTTGGCGCAGCTCTTGCTCTCGGCATCATCGATGCCGGTGGCCGCAACTGCACGATTGGTCTCCAGACGCAGACGGGCAACCTCAACATGGCGGGTATCGTCGGCATGGCCGTGTTCACGCAGTACTGGTACTGGTTCCCATTCACGCACTTCTTGTCGCTGAGCTTCTCGCCCACGTCCATCATCGGCCTCGACGGTGACCTCGAGATCCCCGATACCAAGTTCCACTGCGCCACGCGACCTAGCCTCTTCGACTATCCTCCCGAGCAGGAGGCCAAGGCTGAGGAGGGCCCGGCTCTCATTGCCACGGCTATTCTCTCGACCACTGCGCACGCCAAGAGGCGAGCCCAGAGGAAGGAGAGGGCGTTGAGGCGCGAGAGCATGGATCTGGATGTTCCGGCTGTCAAGCCTAGCGGTGCCGCCGGCGCTGAGGGCGGTGATAAGATGGACGTCGACGAGGATAAGGACAAGAAGGAAGACAAGGAGAAGAAGGACAAGGACGAGCCCAAGGATGAGAAGAAGGAAGGCGAGGCGGCCACCCCCGATGCCAAGAAGAAGGCCGAGAAGGAGAAGGTGGGCTATGACATTGACAACATGTCGCGGGTGCTTCCTGGGCAGCTCAAGTACATTAGCTTCCCGTCTGGCAGGTATAAGCCCGTTAAGAAGGTATGGCGTCGCTCAAGGTTTTTTTTTCTTATTATTGTCCTGTTGAAGCTTAGTTTGCTAACTATTATTTCTTTCTTAGCCCACTGGTGGACCCATCCTCCTCCACGATACCCGCCCTGATGAAGAAAAGACTCTTGTGGAGGAGAAGTTGAAGAAGGTCACGACAGAGCGTGCTCCCGTAGCACCTACTGGCGGCGCAGCCCGCAGGGAGCGCGGTGGGCTCACATCGACCAACCCGTTCATTGACGCCTTGCAGCGACAGGCGGGAGGCGAATTGACGCTCAGCGAACTCAGCAACCTCTTCCGTCCGGCTCGGGAAACACCAGGAGCCGGCGCGTCGACAACTGCCCCTGAGACCCCCGCTCCTGCGAGCGGTGCGGCAGCGGCGGCAGGCGTGCTGACTGCTGTGGACGAGGATGACGAAGGAGAAGAGGAAGCTACCGTCCCCAAGGAGTTTGACTACTACACCGATGAGGAGGAGTAGGGGAGTTTGAACGGGGGCCGTTGATTGTCTGATTTTCTTATTTCCGTCTACAGCACTGGGGGGGTCAAAGCTCGGCATCTCGCGGTGCAGGAGCGGAGTAACTTGCATGTTTGTTCGTGGGCGCGGCCGTTGCCTTTTTTGATACTTCCCTTTCTTTTTTTCTTTCCTTTCCTTTTCCATCTTGTTTTATCGCATTGGGGAAGGCATAATATATGTACCATAGCTGTATTGTATTGGTGAATCGGAAGTAGAATATACTTTTATCGTTGAACCAGCAGCACCTGCCATTTAACATTCCAAATCCATCGAGTGAGGCCAATAAATGTATGTATGTGACTCAAATATTTCTAGAATTTCACGATTCGTTGATCCATCGATTCATCACACGACTAGAAACTAGCAACGTCTTCGACTCTTTCATCCTAGCGCGGTTGTTCCTGCATGATGGCAAATCGAGGTTTCTCATTCCCGGGATCTGGCATCTGAAGACTGGCGGCACCAGCAGCGGACAATTGTATTCTTCAATTTACTTCCTATGCTTGGCACATGCCCTTATCATATCAGCTTATCGATAAGCTCAGCTCCAAATTTTATTCCCAGAGTCCAATTGTCGTTTCACTGTTCGAGCTCGTCAAGCACGATTCCCTCTCTTCAACCTCCCACCTTCCTTCCCCCCAAACCCGAAAACACCATTCTTTTGTGCGCCAATCCAATCGTTTCCCTCTCCCCTACTCTTCTTTCCCCATTCCCCCTCCTTCCAACAAGAAAACACAAGAAACCATGTTCGAAAACGTCTGCAGCCTCCCCCTCCCCGGCGACGTCTTCGCCCAAGCCGTCCACCCGACCGAGCCCGTGGTGACGGTAGGTCTGTACAACGGACGCGTGCAGTGTTTCCGGCTGCCGCCGCCGGCGAATGGAGGCGGGGGCTCGAGCGGGGAGGAGGAGGAAGATATGGAGACGAGCATTCTCTCGGATGGGAGGGCGACGATTGAGAGTGTTTGGGGGACGAAGAGGCATAAGAGGAGTTGTAGGGCTTTGGGGTATTCGCCTGATGGAGATCGTGAGTATTTTATTTTTATCTATTTATATATTCTATTCCTATTCTTCCCGTTTGACCTATTTGGAAAAGCAATTGGAGAGCAAGCAACGAATTCTTCTTGCTAACGGGAGTGCTTTTTTTTTTTTAAAGTCATGTTCTCTGCGGGCAGCGACGGCATCGTCAAGCACTTTTCTTCGAGCACCGGCCGAGTCATTTCCAAAGTCCTCGTCCCCAAATTCGGCAACCACGACGACGCGCCCTCGATCCTCCACGCCATCGACCCGCAGCACCTCCTCCTCGGCACCGACGCCGGCGCCCTGCACATTTTCGACCTGCGGCAAGACGGCCTCGCCGCCAAGCCAGCGCGGACGAGTTTCCCGCACACGGACTACATTTCGTCGATCGTGCCTCTCCCACCGCCGAACGCGAGCCAGGGAGAAGACGTTGTGTTTCCCAAGCAGTGGGTTACGACGGGGGGTACGACGTTAGCGGTCACGGATATACGGTCGGGAACGCTAGTGAGGTCCGACGACCAGGAAGACGACCTCCTCTGCGCGACGTACGTGGCGGGGATCGGGCCCAAGAAGGCGGCCAACAGGGGTATCGTGGCGGTGGGTGGTAGCACGGGGGTGTTGACGATGTGGGACCGGGGATCGTGGGATGACCAGCAGGAGAGGGTGATTGTCGACAGCGGACGCGGCGGCGGGGAGAGCATCGACGCCGTGGCGCTGATCCCCGAGGAGTTGGGGTACGGGAAGAAAGTTGTCGCGGCGGTCGGGGATGGGAGTTTGAGGCTTGTGGACCTCGTGAGGAGGGAGGTGGATGTCGCTGCTACGCTGAGGCATGACGATTCGGAGGGGGCGGTGGCGGTTGGGTTCGACTGTTTTGGGAGGATGATTACGGCTGGCGGGGCGATTGTGAAGATTTGGGAGGATTTGACGGAGTTGCAGGGAAACGGCGGGGATGATGATTCGGACGAGGAGTCCGAGGAAGAAGGGGAGGATGACGACGACGATGAGGACTCCGAGGATGGCGATGACTCGGAGGAGGGTGAGGCGGGTGGGAAGAAGAGGGCGAGGGAAGAGGATAGCGACGAGGACGACTCGGACTCGGATTCAGAGGAGGAAAGGGATAGGGAGAGGAGGGAGAAGCAGCGGAAGAGAAGGGAGGCGATTGCGGCGAGGTTGGGACCTATGGGGGCGCACGGCGTGTTGAGATTCGAGGGCTTGGATTAAGGAAAGAGGACGCCGAAAGGGTGGGCCTCTTTGTTTTACGGCATGGGCGGGCTCGTTGGCATGATTCTTCCATCAATTAGGGAGTTACAGAGCCGGTGGGCTGATATAGAGAAAGAGATCAATTGTTGATACCCCGGGTTGGAAGTGGAGGGCTGATAGACAAGAAGCTAGGCCAGCTGCTAGTTTTGCAGAACTGAAGCGTTGGGTCTGATTTGGTCTTTCTCTCTTTCTTTCTGTGGTGATGTTTCCGTCAATTGACCCATGGCTTGCTTGCTTCGCTTCGGCAGGAGCTGCTGAGTCGAGATATTCTTGCCATCTTGTCACGGCAGGCGCGAAGGGGCTAGGTCAAGATGGATCTCCTTCCACCTGATTCACTGGATCAGTGCAAGTAGAGTCTCTACTATAAAATCTACATCTCCAATCTCTCGCTTTGGTTTTTCTCCTCTCTCCCATCCCTCTCTTCTCCCTCCCTCACACACACACACAGGTCTTTATATATATTCCATACGTTTCCATGTGTGCGATATCACCCATCTTCACTCCCTTCATATGACCTCCTGCATTCTCACATCAAGAACCCTGCTAACAGGGCCAACATAGTGTTTTGCCAGATCCTCTGAAAACCTATCGGAAGGCCAAACCCGACAGCGAAGTGCGGAGGGTTCTGAGAAGAACCCTGACAGTGAGGAAGATAGTAGCCATGGCCTCTCTTCCCTATGCCACTAATGCCTGACACCATGTTTCTTGCTGGTCCCTTTTTGCTTAGGGACCAGCGGCACCTCAGGGGGGGAAATCTCCAGCCTCGGGGTTTTCTCGAAAACAATTTTGCGAGTCGGATCACATCTAAATAGCTGGACCTCGACTGGAAATGGCCTTCACCATCCACTTCGGCATTTCCCCCGAGAACTCGGATGCCGAAGTGAGCGGTGACGATCCCGTAGACGATTCGATGCGTCTATCAAACCCGTTTGCGAGATCGACTACAGATGCAGTCCTCAGGCTTGACTTTAGTGTGTTCTCATTTCATGAGAGATGGATCGCATCGAGATAGCTAACCTCGAAATAGCTGGACGCCGACTGGTAACGGCCATAAACTCGGTCGTGGGGTAAAGTATTGCTCTTTTCTTAATTCTGAATTGATCTATTGCTAACAGCTATTCCTGGTACTCTCTAGGTCATGAGCACCAATGGCATCAGCATCCAGGTCTATTTCGAGCCAGCGGATCCTGTCGACGTGCCTCTCCTTGCCATTCATGGCGGCATATCCGACGATAACTGGGATGCCGAAGTGGCCATGAAGAAGACCATGCCGGGGATCCGTTTGCGAGATTACCATGGATGCAGTCCTCAGGCTCGACTTCCAACGAATCTACGACACGCTCTGCACGAACTGAAGAGAATTATCCTCAGAAGTACCATATCGATGCTCGAAGAAGGCTTGCTGAGTCGATAGGATTTGGAGTGATAAACTAGCCCAACAGTGGGCTGTGAAAGGCTACAAATTCCACGGGACGGTGAGAGGTGGTCGATTCCTGAAGCCAGGGAAATTGTTCACTTCAGTGTGTTGTTTCGATGGTTTTAAACAACCAACCCCGCTGATATTGACGGGAGAGCATGCATAGTTCAATGTTTTAGTCGAATTGGCCGATTTAAGCTCGCACCACTCCAAACCTTTGATTTTTCCCTTCTTTACCTTTCTTCTCACCATCCAACATCATCATCATCCTTCTATACCTACGTCCTGGGATGCGGATCTTCATCACCATTTTGCTGGCCGCCATGGCTCGACTTGCCCTCGGGCACCTGCCAAAACATCGCTGCCTTATGTATCTCACAGGGTAAGTCGCACTCCTCATTCCTCATTCCCCGCCACCAATATATGTAAAATAAGAAAAAAAAAAAAAAAACCATTTCTCATTATTTTCATTTACAGACAACATCCCGTGGTGCCGGAATACCGCCTCACCAAACACATTACCCACGTAGCCCTCGCCTTTCTCAATTCCAACCTCTTCAACGACGATCAGCCGCCCGACGAATGGCCCATCTTCACCACGCCCGCCGATCTGAGGGACAAGTTCCACCCCGGAACCAAGTTCATCATCGCCGTGGGCGGCTGGGGAGACACAGCTGGATTTGACGTAGCTGCGCGGGACGAGAGGTCGAGGGAGAGGTGGGCGAAAAATGTTGCAAGGATGGTAGAGGAGTTGGAGGCGGATGGGGTTGATGTAGATTGGGAGTATCCCGGGTGCGTTTCTCAATGACACATGCCACAATTATTATTATTATTATTGTTTATCTTTTTCCCTCGTCGAAACTAACGTTCTTACTTCCACTAAGTGGCAACGGCGAAGACTACAAACAAGTACCCAACTCCCAGAAAGCCTGGGAAATTACCGCCTACCCACTCCTCCTCCGCACCCTCCGCACCCACCTCGGCCCCACCCGCCTCATCACGGCCGCCGTCCCCGGCCTCGAGCGCGACATGCTCGCCTTCACGGCCACCACCGTCCCCGAAATCCTCTCGTCCATCGATTTCTTGAACGTCATGACCTACGACCTGTTCAACCGGCGCGACAACGTGACGAAGCACCACACGGGCATCCAAGCCTCCAAGACTGCGTTGAGGGCCTACATGCGCCGCGGGGCCGACGCCTGCAAGCTTAACGTCGGCTTCGCGTTCTACATGCGGTGGGCGCTGACGCAGGGAGAGTGCGAGAAAGGAAAAGAAATCGGGTGTCCGACGGGCTTGATGGAGGATCCTGTCACGGGAGGTGATCTAGGCAGGGCCGGTTCTTTCAGCTACCACGACGAGGTCCCCGCCGACTTGAGGGAGTCATACGAGAGGGCGCTGAGGGAGGGGATGTACGATGCGGTCGGCGGCGGGTATTACTACTGGGACGGGGAGGAGAAGAGGTTCTGGACGTTCGACACGCCCGAGGCCATCGTGCCCAAGTTCGAGGTGCTCGTGAGGGATATGGGGCTGGGAGGGGTGTTTGCCTGGGGGTTGGGCGAGGACGCGGATGAGTTTCGGCACTTGAGAGTTGTGGATTGGGAGATGGGGAAGCTTTGGAGGGATCGCGACGAGGAGCGGAGGGAGCTGTGATTGGTTTTGATTTCAGTGTTTTACGCTACAGACATTTCTGTGATGAATACTTGATTCAGCGGTTCGTTGGATTCGTTTGGTATTAGTGGCTAGAAATGAGGTGTCCAGATCTAATAATAAAGAAAATAAGATAAATTCCACATCATCAAATCTTGCGCCGATTCGGGGAAAAAAATGTGTAACAAAGAGAGAAAGAAGTAATGATGGATGATGATGGCATGTAAAAATATCCAAGGGGTATCTCCAAAAATAAAAGAGAGAGAAAAAAAATAAAGGACTTTGCTTCTCCTTCCAACAAGTCCAGCTCCTTCATTCCCGTTCCGAGGGGATTCGGCCGATATCCAGGTCTCAACGTTTCACCCCGCCTTTCAATTTGCACGCAGCCACTCCATAGTGTCGCCCCAGGGCCTGACGCCACCTACGTATTGCAGCATACGAAGCCTGAGTCAAGTTTCGAACTACCCCTACTAGCTTCCGTTCCCCGTTCCGTTGTGGTGTGGTCTTGTCGCAAATCGCTTTTGTTTCTTCTTCTCTTTGTCGCAAAGGGCGGGAGCGGGGAAAAAAAAGAAAGAAAGAAAGAAAGAAATTCCTTAGGCCGCAGGATAAGGAGCAGGGCTGGGCTGGGGCTTGTTCGCCTCAAGCTGGACATCGGCGGAAGCAGCGTTTCGGCTCTTCACGGCGTCGAGGGCCTCGAGGGCCGTGATGCCAGTGAAAATGGCCCTGTACGGAGACGTTTTTCGTTAGTTCCTCTCTCTTATTTTCCAGAGGATAAAAAAAAAAATCCTTTTTTCCAACATACCAGATGAAGAACGAAAAGGCAATACCAGCCTGAAACGTCCTGCACCAGTTAATCCGGCTGCAGTACGCCGGCACGCCCAGACGCGCGGCCATGGCGACGGAGCCGGCGAACCAGAAGATGGTGGAGACGGCGAGGAGAGCGAGGGCGACGAGCTTGTGGAAGAACTGGGGCGCGAAGCGCGGGGTGGCGAGGAAGTAGGCGACGACGAGGAGGGTCCAGATTGTGTTGAAGATGGAGAAGGCGACGGAGGAGGGGGTGTAGCCGTAGAAGCTGTCGGCGACTGCGGTTTTTGTTAGTCCTTTTTTTTCCTGTTTATTTTTTTTTATTTATTTTTTTTTTATTATTTGTTATTTTTTTCTTTTCTTTGATATTGTTGGGGAAAACGCACCGTAGGCGAGGAGGCCGAGCTCGAGGATGGCTAGGGGCGCGAGGACGATGAAGGCGATCGAGACGATGGGGAGGGCCATGGTTGCGGTTTAGGTTGTGTGAGGTTTGCGACGGAGTGGCTTTGGTTGGCGAGGTCAAGACTGACTTGGCAAGAGGTGGGGGAAGAGAGATGATAGATGCAGAGGGAATATTTATGTATGTATATATTCGTTGTTTCTTTTCCTGCGACAAAGCAAATGTTTCGATGCCCTTTTCAGGAAGCAAGCCAATGGTGGAGAGCACAAGAAGATCGACGGAGAGACAGACAAGGATGGAAGGGCGTGTGGTGTGGAGGGGGGTTGTTCCTGTTTATATGGTGGGAGGACGAGGGATGATGTAGGTGAACAATGAGAACCGGGGACGGGAATGGTGGGGAATCTGATGGGACTCATTTTGGGGGCAAAACCCAGGAACTTATAATAAGGAATGGCGAACAATCAACGGCTTGAGGTCGTAGGTGGGGAGGGGTGTGGGAAGGTGGGAAACGCAACGCAAAGGAGAGCCAAGAAAGTGATGGGCTGCCAAGACTGACGAAACTCGGGCGGAGTTCATCAGAGAAATGGAGGGTTGGAGGGTAGAGGGTGGATGGATGGCGAGATTGCTTGCGACGACGGGGGCAATCTAAT
>JUDQ01000259.1:0-42833 GCA_000812075.1 Scedosporium aurantiacum
GGGGGGGATTGAAGAAGCGAGAAGAGATTTGCGCGTAGGACTCGAAATCAATGTGGCTCTCGGAAGATTTCACGGGATCGGTCGGGTCGTCGAATAGGGTCGGTCGGTCGCTGTAGGACGGGCGGTTGAAAGGGGAGAAGGGGAAAAAAGCGGGAACGAAAGGGGAACGAGTCGACGAGGAAATAGGTGGATTGACAAGTGTATATTTGATTGCGCTCCGTGTCACTGTCGTGACGACGTTTCGGAGGAAGAATTGTCAAGGTTTCGCTGGTGGTGTAGCCTTCCTCGGGTCGCACGACAGACGTTGGATGACTTTTTATTTTCTTTTTTTGTTGCTCGAGCGTGGGAAATGAAAGACGTCCTGCTGGCGACTGCTTTGCAAGAAACGGGGCGCGGCTGAAGGAGAATGGGCGAAAACGGTCGGGCAATACAAACGCTTGGGAATGCGTGGGCTGTGTGGCAGCTTTCGTTCGTGCCTGTTCGAGCTGGAATTGATAACTGCTGGGGAATGCTCTGGATGATCTTCACCACTTCTTTTGGCGAGGATGGGAAGGGCGAAAAGAGCCTGGCAACACACAAAAAAAAACGTCCGACGTTGAAATGGACGAGGTCTGAGGATAAAAGGAGGAATTAAAAACGAAAAGGCGTCAACGCCCCGAGTTGGCAGTGCTGATGAAACAGGAAGGAGTGGAATCTTGTTCGAGAGGACTGGAGAGACCAACCAGGACGAGCCAAGCCAAGCCAGGGCCAAACAGGACCAGGCAGGACAGACAAGGGGGGGGGACAAGGACATCGGTGATCAACGATCAATTGATGGAAAATGGACTGGACCAGCCAAGAACTAATGTGGTGAAGGAGTACAGAGTACGAAGCAAACTACGACAAAGTCCTACTGTTAGCGTACCGTTGGGGGCTGTTGGGGCTGGGCTGTACTTTGTAGTGTCCGAGGTAGTGTACCAAACTGTACCATTTGGCAGCACTGGAGGTTGGTTGCGCACAGAGTACACTATACGTATCAACTAGTGCTGGCAAGTGACCCTCGTCTGGGGGAGGTACAGTGCAGTACATACTGCAAGACCAGTCAAGCGCTTGCCAGGTACGAGGAAACCTGCAGGTGCCACCACACACTATTATTACGAAGTAAACACCGAAGTACGAGGTAACTCTTCCTGGATTTTGTATGCAAGTGTGCGCTATTACGAATTGACTCGTAGGGCCAGGCGGTAAGAAATACGGTCTTCTGTCCGCACTTTCCTTTTTGTTTCAATGGCAGGAAGCGTGCATGTTACCTTCCCACCAAGAAGAGCCTCCTTCTCATCATGTGTCAGTTGATCAGAATAGATTTATCTCAAAATAATCTTGTGATCATTGATACTGTACCTCGGTCAGGTAGACCCAGATATCAGATAATACCCATCATCCGAATCGATGATCGTTCCCACTTCTTTTGACGTTGCCAGGCTCCCTCTCCCACCATAATAAACTCAGCTCATGGTGGCTGTACGAAGTACCGCCTAGCCTGTTGATGGCTTGAGCTTGGCTAAACCCACCGGCTCCGCCCCTGACGACAAGCCAGTGCCAGACCGAAGATTGACGACTCAAAACTCTCTGGCCTCATGGGATTCAGAAGTCTTGGCGCAGGGGACGAAGTTTGGAGTACGAAGTATGTGCCGTCATCGGTAGATACCGATCTGATGACCGGCGATGGCATCCCCCAAAAATATTTTACAAACCAGTTCCCCTTGATTGAGCTGGCTCTCAAAATTACAGTGGTGCACCATGTCATAATCGCTTCCCCTGGGAAAGTGATCGCTGCTGGCAAACATCTGGTGATCCAGCATGGCACTACAACTTAGGCTCAACCCCCTGCCATGCCAACCCGCAAGGCTGGGTCCATTGGAACCGACACAGACTTGCAAAAGCTGCATTCAAGGGAAAAACGCCAACAACTTCACGCATAACCTTAAGGCAAAAGAAACGCTAGCAATCCAATAGAATGGGCTGTGGCTTTGCGGCTGTCTGCATCATTCACCTAGTTCCATCCATCCTCCCAATTATCAGAATCATCTCGCAAGTAGGTTGACACGAGTGGACGGGTGCTGTCTTTTCTTTTGATTTACGAAGTATTGCCTGCCAACCTAAATGTTTCTATAAATGATGACCAGCTTTCGTAGACCAGTCAATCAGGGATAAGGTCGAGGCTCACCGCATCACACAAACAGTCACAGACCGACTTCTACCGGTAGGGCTGTGCAACTGGGGACCCCGAGCCTAATTTGGAAGACCTTGAAGTTGGGAGGCGTAAAAATCAACAAAAAATGATGGGGAGTATGGATCGGTCTCCCTGTAAAACGTCAGCTTAGATCAATTAATCAGACATCAATACTTCGTATTACTGTTCATTGTTCTGATAATAATAGGACCTGGTGTTCGGAGGGACCTCTCCCTGCTTCATTATCACAGTGTAGGACCAGATCTTAAAGTCACGTGCATTACTGGAGTGTAGAACTTGGGGCGCCTGAAGATGTCGAGACTTCAAAACTGGATAAACTCGCTGCTAAGCCTCACGGAGTCCTCCCGCATCGAATGTCAATCTCGCAACATCCCATTCGCCAGTCCCTTACAAAGAGAGCAAATCTTCACAAGGCTCGCGAGCACTGCCCGATCCCTTGCACCCCGCCGCCGACGTGCAACCCAAGAATCCCAGGTCCATGGACACGAACCTCGAAAAGAACCTAGATTTCGTTCCCAGGGGCCAAAAAAAAAAAAAAAAAAAAAAAAAGAAAAAAAAGCCTTTCGACAGGATCGGGATGTTCCTTTTCCGGCCGAAGTCCTGGATTTCATCAGAGTATCTTACTGTCTTCATTGTAGCGTAATGAAGAGCAAAGCGCTGTTTGCATCTGCTGCATCAAAGACTCCATCCCACTTCACTTCGTAAATTGACAGCCCAAACTTTCAAAGTGCCAGCCCGCCCCGCATTGAGAAACATTCCGGGGCATCAAAGGCATAATAAACCCCCAAAGCCTCGTTCGTCTGCCATGGTTGTTGAAAACTACACTAAAGAACCAAAGAACAAGGGCAAAGGGGGGGGGGGGGGGGGGGGGTTATAAAGCCACAGCCACCTCACCCGGTTTCCTCCCATGGTGCGGCATCTCCTTCATTGTTGGAACCCCCAAGCCCCCCCACTTCCAAGCATCAATGCGGAATGATGAAACAGAAAATGCGTCCTCCATATCCGTTTGCTCGTACGGGGGGTTGAGAAGGTGGCATTTCGTTTGAACGTACGAAGTACGTACTTCGTAGAGACAGGACTGACACTCATTTTTTTCAATCAATTTTTTCTTCGTTTCTTCGAAGATCTCTCTCTTCCTCCTAATATTCTTCTTTCTTGGCGCTGATCGACCCTCAATTTCGGCAGCTTTTGTGAGGACTCGGGCCAGAAAACTCGAGCTAAGTGGAGAGGGAACGCGTCACGGCCGATCAGCACTAGTACCGATATATCCGCATCGACCGTAACGACCAGAACATGTAATAATACGAATACGTTGCTTACCGAACTTGGAATTCATCAAATCTCAACCAAATGGAAGATTTCTTGATGTCAACATCCTGTTCCGTTCAAGAAAGAAGCAAATGTATCCCATAATCCCATTTCATATAAACTAATCATAACGTGATGCTCAATCTCATATCCATCATTCGTGAGAATGAAAGTAAAAATAATCAGGAAGAAAAAAACTCCATCCAAATCTAGACAAAGAGGGGAGGAAAAATAAAAAAGAGATGCCAAAAATAACCATCGCAAAATTTGGAATCGTAGCCGGACCAGTCCCACAACAATCTTGACAGCCGAAAGTGGGGAACACAAAATGCAGTGTGCTCATCGAAGATTTCTTCTTCGTTGAGTTTTCTAGTATCCCGGGTTTCCCTCGTCTGTCGCACGTCGTCTCTGTCGAGGACCATGACCATGGACCACGGACCACGGACCCTGCGTGGTCACGATCTTGAACTCGAAGCTAGGGTTGACCGGAGGGTCGAGTCGTGTCAACCGCTGCCCTTCCCCTTCCCAGATACGTACGATTGCCTCTCCGACTCAAAAAAGGAGGAGTAGAGATTCCGAACCTCCAAATCCACCATCATGAAAAAAACCTCCATCAGCCTCCCCAAGCCAACTGCACATTAAACGTCGGGGTCGCCCCCACCATATGAGCCAAATAAGCTCCCAACTGCCCATCATCGTCAATCTGCAGCGGGACCTCCGCCCCCTTGATATCCTTCAACACGCCTTCCACCCTCACGCACACGACCGCGTCAGAAAACTTATCCACCGCCACCTGCCTCAGCTCCTCTAGCGAGTTTGTGCTCAGTGTCGCGATCCAGAGGCCAGGCCCCGTCATGTACATCGACGAGGGGTGCAAGCGCAGGTACACCGCGATCGTCGTCGGCGCTGTGGCGGGTAATGGGTGGAAGACGGGGCCAGTCGGCCCTACGCTGAACGGAGGCACGAAGTGCTGTTCGACGAACGATGCCTGGGGGCTATGCGCCAAGAGGAGCTGCGTCTCGAGTCGCGAGTCGAGAGACAGGCTTGCCTGGGGGTCGAGCACCCCGGGCAAAAGTCGGTGGTGGCCGTGCGCATGGTCCAGCTCGCCGTCGTCGGGCTGTGGAAGCGCGGGGTCCTGCGCTTGCAGTCCAACCGCGACGGATACGTGCATCGAGCTGTTGGGAGAACTTGGAACGAGCTGCATCTGTGAAATCGGCGACACGACATCGTAGTCTTCGAGCGTGTGGGACATCTGGTCTGCCGTGCCTGAAAAACTTGACGGCGACGAAGCGTGAAGTAGACTATGGGTGGACGAAAGTGTCTGTTGAGGAGGTGTCGGCACCGTCTCGGTCGCATCGGATCTCGCATTGTCGTCGGAAGCGGCGTCAAGAGACATGGCGGTCTGGCTCTTCCTCTTCTTCGACGAAGACTCTTTCCTCGTCCTCTCATCCCGCAGTCTCTTCATGACATCGCTAGCCAATATATCCAACGCCTTACGCCTCTCCTGATACTCGGGTGTGGACGCATCCTCGGGTAGGAGCCTCTGGATCAGCTCCGACCCTTCCATCCACTGCGTCATCAACTTGTTCCACTGTTCAGGCCCAGCCTTGGACTTGCACGTAAACTGGTCCTGCCGGCTCACGAGGATTTGGTAAAAAGTCGAACGCAGCTGTCTCGAATCTTCGGGGTTGATCACCAGGATCCTCTTCGCGTCGCTGACCGTCATCCGCTTATCGCCATCGCGCATTCGCTTCGTCACGTCGGTACAGATGATATCGAGAGCCAACTTCTTGGGCTCCATATTCTCTTGACTGGTGCCCCACATGGGGGTCTGTAACTGGTCTACCTCGTGAACGACCTGGGTCTTGATGGCCTCCCACTTCTCGGGCCCCGCCAGGGTCTTCTTTACGACTCCGTACTCCTCGCAGATTCTTTGAAAGGCCGTGCGCACGGCTCGGTAGCCCACGTTATCCAGACCCAGAATCAACCTCGCCTCGTCGAGGGTGGTTTCCGAAGGGAACCTCGGCGGTCGGGCGGCATCTGCCGGCTGTCCCGCCCAGCGACGGGTCCTCCTCCGAGGTTTCCGACCAGGCTTGGGGGGTAGTGAACTCACCGCGTCTTGTGAAAGCCCCGACGCCGGGACCTGATCTTCGCCAAACGAAGCCGTTGGATCGGGGCTGGAGACTGACCCAGCCGCCGCCGTCGACGACGCAGCGGGTGTGCTTGGGCCGCTCCCGCGACTGGATGGTCTCGACTCGGGGTTCGGAAGTTCGACCGATGGGCCGCCGGGAGACCCCGACCCTTGAGCCTTGTCGCCTCTGGGGTCTCTAAGAAGCAACCGATTCTGGGACCGCAGCCGTACCAGTTCCCGAGGCTTGATGTCGAATCCGTCCTCGCCCAGGATCCGCAGCATCTCCCTCTGGGGGAGGTTCTGCTCCCAGAGCTCCTTGACTCGCGCGAGCAGCTCATCGTTTCGGTACACGGGGTTCTGCTTGAGTGGGAATCCCCACTTCCTAAACTGGTTCTGGAACGCTCGCTTGCTAGAGTTTGGTGATGAAATGTTAGGATCAGACGTCAACGACAAATCCCAGTTCCAGTTTTGATCGGCATCCATGATAAGCATTGCGAGATTATCAAAGAAGTCATCAAGAGAGTCTTGTTCTGTTTGGGCCGTCTCCTTTTTTCTCTCTTTGGGTTTGTTTTGTTTTGACAAGATAAGAAAAAAACAAAAAACAAAAGGCAGGGCAAGTAGGCAAGCTTCGGAGCCTCGTCCGATGGAAAAGAATACCCGGAAAAGGGAGCAGCCCTGGGGAAATCAACGACGTTTATTGCGGAGAGAAAAGTGATTAACGGTGGTATATGGAGAGTGGTGTGCTGCGCCGTGAATGGAGAAAGCCTGCCCAACGTCTGCGCGGAGATAGGTATACTCCCGATAAAGCTCATATACAGCTCCCAAGCCTCCTCCCCTCCTCTTCCCCCTCCCAGTGCTCCATCTCGTACATAATAAATACTATAACAGTATGAAGTACGAAGCAGGCACCGATAGGCCAGTGAAAAGCCACGGGCAGGCAAAACCCGCCCAAAAAAGACGTATGATGGGCCAAAGAGGGATGGTTACGGTGGATACAACTAGCAAAAGGCTTGGAAATGGGGGGGCGTGTGTGTGTTGTGGGTGTTAGGTGTGTTAGGTGTTTTAGGGGGGGCAACGCAATGAAGTTGTGACTCACCTCGGCGTGAAGTCATGGTGGAGCCTGAAGTACCTCATAATGTCCTCCAGGGACCTCTTTTCCTGGATATATAACCGGTAACATGTTTCCTGGTAGCAAGCCCAGTCATAGCCCATCGCGGTCAGACGGTCTGAGCATCTCTCCGACAGGTCGTTTCCTTGTCGGCGCAGACGGTTCGTGGTGGTTGAGTGATCAACAGCATCTCGAAGGGGGGATGGAGTTGCGATGTCGTAGTTTCGTCGGTCGCGGACGGACTCGATGGACACTTGGAATTGCCGTTATGGCTTAGTCAGCCAGTACATCCACTTCACACAGCACAGGCGGTGTACACATACACAGAGACACCCAAGAAACGGTGACGGTGACGAGAGTGCAAGTTGTACTCTCCAATGTAGGACAATCAATGACATCGGAGCCATTTCGAAGTAAACAGACCCAATAAGGATGATAACACATGTGAACGATGAAACGGACGCGGTGCGCGGTTGACTCAGCTGTCTTCCACTCAAGTCCAAGTGTCTCTCTACTCTGTAATACTTCGTACAATGCCCCTCAATGTTCGGTTACAATGTTCCCGATCACCGATGTCTCGCATTGGTCGTATATCACGGCAGCCTGGAGACATATTATTAATTCACCCCGATCCTCAACGTTATCCATTGTCCCTTCTCCGCTGCTCCAACGCCTTACTCGAATCTAAGCCCTGTCATTCCGGATCACCCGAAAGACGACGTCCAAGACAACCATTCACCCAGATTTGCACGAAGTGCACCAAAATGCAGTTCACGTTTGATCACGGGCTGTTAACACTTCTGCCCTCTACGCCGCAGGTTGTGAGAACCACTCAATCTCATCGCTTTTCCACAGAACGCTCTGTATAATTTGTATGCCCTATCTGAAAGGCTTTATCGCGCTGCTCCCAGACGGTCCGCCCACCAATCCATGGCCAAGCGAGGAACACCAGGAGAGAGACTCAGTCAGACCTGTCCCATCCAATCCCATTCAAGAGAATCAACTTCCGTACCAGACAGAAACGCCAGTGACACCGCTTAGGCAATCCAAGCCCCTACGTATCCCCGCAATGATCAAAGACGAACGAGATGTGAAGAAATGAGGAAATAAACAGCACTCGCAAACATGAATCCCGTTAACCTTATGCGTGTATATTTCGATGACCCTCCCAACGGGGTTCATTGACCTTCCCTACCATGGAAAAAAAGGGAAAAAGTGAAAAGAAAAGAAGAAGACCATAACCATTCATGAAAAGAAGAAGCAGAATCAAAAGCAGGAAAAAAATCATCTTCAAACCCGAGAACTCCGGCGCTAGGCTAGCCCTCGGTTGTATATAACGAGGGAGGAGAAAAAAAATATCGAAGGAGGAGAAGAAAACCCGTGATAATCGTAAATGCTGTTATCGTTGAACTTGAAACGTAAGAATTCTCGCTGGATGTTGTCGAAGTGAGAGATACGGTCGTCGTAAGAGATGAGGAGGAAGGGAGGGAGGGTGGAATGAAGGGGCGTTTCGTTGAAAGGAGAGAGACGCCAAAACAGGTATAGAGATAGTCTATAGGATGTTTACCACGCAAGGATTTGACTGAAGAGGATCAACCGCGGTGCTATATTCCTCGCGGCCCTCAGATGCAGGCGGGTGAAGAGTTAGGCCTGTTTGTAGATAGGCGGAAGGACGGTGTAATGGGAAAGATGCTGTGGCGCGCTCGGTAACCGGATTTATATTAGGACGGTCCTATAAGTCGGTATGAAATCGGGTGCGTCCATCCCTGGTGATCGTTACACACTGGCCGCCGATGGTCAACTGGTAGGAGTCGTCTTCTTCCCATGCGTCCAAGGTCAGAGCGGGGGTCTGGGTCGGGGCCAAGGTCAGGTTGGCGGAATAGAGGCTAGGATCATGAGGCGTGTTCGTTGGCTCAGAAAACTGCTTGCCCAAAAGCGATTTGAACCTGCTAGATCTGTTGCCTTCAACATCACCATAACCACCACTATTGCGTGGTCTGTCAATGAACACTTCTTTGTCCTTCACAAATACGCTTGTATCAGGTCTAGGACGAGACCGTGAGGGCTCTGTGCGGCACCTCTCAAGGGCTTCAACATTCGTTTGTATCCATAGTGCCGGGTCTTTCTCCAGGAGATCTAGGTCAGATTTGCCAAGGCCGGATTCGCGTAGTAGATCCTCCTAGCGTCTACCTGCCTTGAATAGCTTGGTCCTAACCCAGAGAATGAACGACGTCCACGCCGACGCGGTCCTACGTCGCGCGGAATGAACCCGGCGGGGAGGGCCGTCGAACTGCGAGTCCTCGGCAGTAGGCGCGGCACCGGGAGCAGTTGCAGCATAGTTTCTTGCTGCAAACTCGAGCTTTTCCGAGTCGAGGAGGCTCTCGTTGGTACCGGCGGTGTTCTTTCTAGAATACGAGGGCCGCACTTCGGCGCTCACGCTGTTACGACCGCTAGCCAGTCCACTGGCCTTGGCGAGCTGCCTCTGCTTCTTCACAAATTTCTGTGCCTCTCTCTCGACCTGAGCATCACGCTTGCGCGCGGCCTTTTCGTCGCGCAGCGCCTGCTTCTGGGCTTCCTTATCCTCAAACTCTCTGCGAGCCCTTCGTATTTGCTCCTGACGGGATGCGGTGTCAAGCTCGGAACGGGAACGAAGGCGAAAGTTCATTTCTAGTGAGCTTCGAATGGGCGACAACGTAGGGGCGATAGATGACACGGGCGAGGTAACCGATTGGGCCACTGCGCATACAGCAACAACGCTTGATGAGATGGGTGAGTCTTGGGCAGGTGACAAAGCGTCAAGTCTCAAGTCGGACTTGCTCGTGGTAAGGATACCCCGCCCCAGCCTCGTAGCGGGGGTGGTGGCGGTACTTTGAGACGTGTTGATTCGTAGCGGAGGAGGGGCTGTGAGGTCGGTCTGGGAAGAGTTAGGCTGGCTGGCGAGCGACGGTCGCCTTAGAGACGATGGGTACGGCTGAGTTGAGTAATAGTTCTTAAGGCTGTTTTGAGGGTCGAGGTCCTCGTCCTCTGTGATTGTTGGGGAATAATCGCGTACCAGGTTCGAGTTGTCGAAAGAGGTCAGAGAGTTGGCGTAGGAAAGGGGAGGTGTAGAGGAACGCGGGATCTGCTGAAAAGGATGAACGAAAGAGCCGCTTCTAATGCCACCAAGGTGTCCGCTGCCAGACGTGGCTACGGATGTCCCACTGGTGCTGCGGGCATGTGAATATTTTCGAGAGCCAGACCCAGGCCCTGCTCCACTCAAGTCCGTTGCTGAGAGACTGAAGCTCACGTCCTTACCACTGCGAACCGCAGTTGCACCTGCCTCGTTGATACCCAGACCGCCGCCGGCTCCTGCTGCTCCACCAGGTCCCAACCGATACTCATAGTTCCGCAGCGAGTTCGGCTTCCCAAACCCAGAACTCCCACCCCAACCATGGTTTCCATAATGTATTGCTTCCTCCCAACCGCGATCCAAATCCAAAGAATTCTTTTCCGAATGACTAGTCTTCTTTAATATCGGCTTCATCGTCGGTTTGCTTCTGGATTTTGTGAGTTTCGCAGATCCTATTATCGAGATATCCGAAAACGAAGCCATCTCGAAGGGAGGGATTCGGCCGGTAGCGTCTAGCTTAGTAGGCTTTCCTTGCTCGTCCTCTCCTTAAGTCCTTCTATGACTTCGTTAACTCTTCCGCCATGCGCCCACGATGTCAAAACCAAGATTGGGTCCTGGGTAGTTGGGTTCCCCCTTGCCGTTTATTTGAGCAGCCCGGAGTCGCTCGGGAATTCTTCTCTTGAGTCTGAGCCCGTTGGCCAATCGTAGGTTCTCATTCGACTGACAGCGGAACGGAGGTGGGCCAGCAACACCGACACTAGAAACTCAGCAGGAGACTATCTCGGGGCTCTTCAACAACGCGCAACACTAAGAAGGTGCAAGAACGGCGAGGTGGAGAGAAGAGCGGCGTCAAAATGGCCTAGACCGCCAGGCCAAGTGTGGAACCGTTCGAAGGAACCGTCGATTTAGAAGAAGACAATGAGGACTGCTGGCGGCGCAGATAAATTCATTTGGAAGACACGGTGCTGCTGTCACATGCGTCTCAATGTCGCTAGAGGGAAGAGACGATCGGGGAGAAAAAAAAAAAACCCAATAGACGGTGAAACCAGTGACGAAACAAGAAACCAGGAAGAAACAGGTGTGACCTGCGAGGCGCTGCGTTGGTCAAGACACTGGGGAAATTTGGCGTACCAGCGCTGCCGTGTTTAGTGCCACAGAAGCACAGGTAAGAAACCCCAAGCTTGCTTGAAGAGGCCAGGAAATAAATGTTGGACCGGCACACGCGGAAAGGTGTGAGGTTGGCTGAGGGGTTTATGAATGAACGGACGGATGATTCGGCCGGCGGTGCTTTGGGGGTGAAAACCCGCAGATGTCGAACGGAGCGCGAGAGTGGTTCGTCCGATGCGCGGGTCCGATTAGCTGTTTGGTAGTCGCCGCTCGCTCTAAGAATCGTGATCGAGGTTCGACGCTCACGGTTCGAGGTGGTCTTTCGTGAAAAAAAGGGGGACCAAAGAATATAATAATTCTAGGAATGAAGGGATTGAGTTGACGAGAGGATGAGAGGGGGTTACGAATATCCTGGTGACACCGCCCAGAAGCCAAGGCGGATTTGTTCGGGTCTACAAAGACGGCATACCTGTCAGCATACACAAACTCGGTCTCAGTCTGCAGAGGACGGCCGCATGTTGTCCCTCGAGTGTTTACGACCAAGGGGAGAGGGAACGGGAATGAACGAGGCAGGAGGTGAGAGATATGGCATATCATTGGCACAAGCCCGGGATGATAGTAGCTTAGTGCAGAAGGAGGGGTGGATAAGGTGGGTAGACTATACCTTGGGGGTACAGTAGCGTGGAGGCGGCGCGGTGTGCTCTCAAGCAACAACTCGGAGCAGCACCCGGTGTAATTGGGAGTTCCCAAGCCAAGTCGAGTCAGGTTGATCGAGCGCAGCACAAAGCACACGAAAGGGGAGATGTGGATAGGGTGGAGCGGCACTGGTGCATGGAGAGAGCAGAGAGGAGAGAAGCTATCAATGATGAACCCCAGCGGCACGGCGTTAATAGGTTAGGTTGGGAAGCTGGAAAGAGGGAAAAGGGAAAAACAACTCGAAGAAAAATGGAGCTCGGATCAACAATAGGACGAGTGCGCACTGGAGTGGAGGACGTGAAGAGCGGCCTGGCCTCACCCTCCATCCAATGCAAACATCAAATCAACATCAGCTGGGCTAAAGAGGGGGTTGTTGAACGAAGCGAGGATGAGGGGATGAGGTAGTTTGTGCGCCGGGGGTATTATAATTCCAACAAGCAATGGTTGCCGTAAAGGTCTTGGTGTTATCAGGTTAGGGAAAGATGGAAGTGGCACATCAGAGTCAGTTAAGTTGCCTCTGCTGTCTTTTCGAGGTCAAGGTTGGAAGGTTGGAGGGGGGTGAAAATGTTCAAGGTTCAAACTTCAATGTAATCTCGCACCTTCTCGGCTAAGAAATTGGTCAATTGATGGGTTCGATAAAGGGGAACGAAGCCTCTGATGTAGAGTGTACAATCCGGAGTCGAGTCGACTGTTGGTCCAACCGGCCAATCCCAGCAAATCCCAGCAAATCCTAGCACAAGAACTCCATCAAGGTTGGTGCATCAACCACGGAAAATCAGTACCCTTGCGCCGGATCGCCAGCAGATGCAAGGTTGGTCCGGTACCTCGTACATTTGAGTTGGTACCTCGAGAAGCTCGTCTTCCGCAACATGACTGGACATCTCAGCTGGGGGAGAATCTGCCCAGACCACTCATACATAACTGATCGATCTGCAATGCAATACGAAGTAAATTTGATCCAGCCTTACTGGTTCTTACCAAGTGCTAACATAGCTTATTTCTCCCGGTGCAGCAACTTCGCAATCCATTGATCTGATGGAAGCAAATTGAGAATATTGTTATCCAGTGACTTCATACAGATGACGTGACTTTCAGAAGGATCTTGGAGACGGGAAAGAAGGGGGGGAAATGACATTTGATCGATGCCAGCGGTGAGCAGCTGCTTGGAGCTTGGAGTACGTACTTCGTACACAACGAAGTGCAAGTAAAGAGGGGTCGAAGGCACATTTTTGGCTTAATGTCCCTGTCCAACGTCTTTTTTAGATCAATGTGCTGTTCCACTCTTCCACTCCTCTCTGGGGTCATTTGCAGAGAAGCATCTGCATTCGGAATCCCCTGCCGCACTTTCGTTCTAGTAGAGGCGGCACGTAGCACGCATAGTGTACACTACTGAGACTGAGTACAACCCTCGCAGGCGGGTACAAGACGTCCCCGCGAAAGCCCCGGTTTGGCGGTGTCTCGTCTGAAAAGATGCCTTGGCCCGAGAAGAGTTGCCATTGCCACTGCTGGCGAACCAACTCATGTGGACTCAGCATAGCCTAGCAGTGGCGGTTCTTTTCTTTGCCAAGGCGGAGATGCGCAGAAAAGGGAAGAGTAAAAAAAAGACGCAAAGCAAAAAGAAGAAGTCTGGAATACAGACGTTGTCAATGGGCGAATGGCAACTTAGCTCCCAAGTTTCGGCGATGTGCGGGTGGGCGAAAAGCTGGATCTCGCCAGATCCAACTGGACTGTATGGGGTACTTCGCGATTTAATGTGGGTGGGTTTTTGGCGACTCCCACAACCTCCGTCCGCCCATGTCAGTCTGCTTCTCTGAACCTACTTCGTTGGAGGCAGATACGTTGTAGATTCGTAAGTGCCCCAGTGTATTACAGTTCATTGGAAAGCGCTGTCTCGTCGTCTTTCGTTGCGAGTATTTTCTTTTCTTACTTTCATTTTTCTTTACCCCTTTTTTCTTTATTTTTTATTTCCCCTCTTCTAGTACTAGGGGGGAGGTAACGGAAAATCAGATTATCCCGAGATTCCATCTAGGACAAATTTCAGGCAGTTCGGTGTTTAGTCCAAAAAAGAAAAGAAAGCACGAAAGAAAAGGTTGTCGGGGCGGGGACGGGCGGCAATCTGTTTCTGAGGTCCCTCCCATCACCCATCCTCACTCCTCACCTGCTCACCTGGCCTGTTGGTTGCCCGTTTAATATGGCAAAGGTCAGACAAAGGGGGAGATCTGGCTCATACAGGATGTCACACAAAACAGGAACCATCGTATCAAAAATAGTGTCAGCTCCCCTCATCCCCTCCTTTAAAGGCATCCCTCCCAGCGTTATGGATTGATTGACATTGATTACGGCTTGGACGGTCGGCCGGGTTAATCTGCGGACGGGCATGTCTGGCTGGCCCTGGGAAAAGTAGAGGGAGAGCTGGAGCGGCTGGATAAAGCGCCCAATCTCCCACAGGCGGAATTATCAGAGGCCGAACAAACAATCTTAGGCGCCTTAGGGACGCTTTTACTACTCTTCAGCTTCGACCGGGTGTATATTGTTCCTTCCTGATAAATGGGAATTGCTGTGATGTGGTGGTGGTGCGGGACATCAAACACTCTTTGTGCGGAAGGATTCCTGATGTGAGGTTCCGGATAAGACTGAGACCTCCGAGTAGGATTGCCTTCTCGGGGGACCGCAAAAAGAACAGCATGATCCCATCTAATCCCACCATCACCAGGGTTGTGGTCAGGATATTTGGCGGGGAGCCCATCACAATATCCCTGACATGGCGCCTACTCTTAATAGTCGAAGTCTCGAACTCGATGCTGCCCGACTGTGAGTTCGACTCCCCGCCTCTCCCTCTCTCTCGCCCAGACTGAAGGGTTCGAATGGAGCCAACTCAGGGAGAGGCGGTGGGTGGTTTTGGCACATGGCCGACCAACCCCTCCCGCTAATGCACCTGGTCCTGCAAGCACTTTTATGGAGTAGTTAAAGCAACCAGTCGCCGAATTCTACGGTAGACAGGGAGGCAGGGAGAAATTGTACGCACAAGCAACTTTAGGACGAGACATTTGCGCGCCGCACCGCCAGTTGAGGGACTGTAAGTATTTCATGCATCCGTAGCCGTTGTGCATCGTTCTTCCTGTGCTCTGTAGGTTGTGAGATGGTTCAGTTGCATGGCGACAATGGAGGGGCCGGAGAAAAGGCCCCCGCTTCAAGAACGCCCCCTTCCAATGATGGTCTCAACAACAATGCACTGACTTCCGAACCGCCGACGATCTGGTCACCGCCCATTTATCAAAACTCTCAACGGCAGTTCAAGAAACCCAACGACGAGAATATTGGGAAGCAACCAGATGCGCGGCACTAGCACTTTGGGCTTCCACTTCCAAAGCCTAGAAGGGATAGTCGGGGTTGCAGCATGCTGATATCTTCTCACGATATCTTTTCAGCAGGAAGGCATCGTGGATTGGCGGGTGGAGGAGGCGAGGTTCTCTTTAACAATCCTTGCCCATATTAAAAACCTATATTCCCTCGTCGTCACAGCTTCGAAGTTGGTTTGTTCCCCAGCAGCCCGGGTCCATCCAACCAACCAGTCGCATGTAGCCCGGGAGACAGGAAGAAAGTCCCGGGGTCCCAAGCCATCCAGGGCATCACTCAACCATATGAAGTAAATTGCGAAAATCCATTTGTCCTTCCCCGCCATCCGCATTATTTTTTTTAACACCACCGCACAACCCAACTTGCACCCGACCTCCGCCTCCTTATCTTCCACATATTCCACCACTCTACCCCGCTATCTAGCAATCGTTGATGCGAATAGTTCCATTGGATGGGACCATGTGATATTGAGGGTTTGTCTAGAACTGGTCTAGGTGCATCCTGTCCCGCTTGTTATCAACTACGACCTGAATTAGTTTAGTAGGTCCCTACTTACAGCCTGCCAACGCGACTAAAGGAGGGCCATTCAGGCAGGACCAACCCCCTCCTCTTCGGTCAATGGTGTGTGAGCTGTGAGGTGAGAAGTGTAGAAAAGGGTCGACGGGCCAGCTTCATTTGCCTTGGCCCGGGTTCTCCGCAGCAGAGGAAGCTCAGAGGGCTTTGGGAAATAGGTTGCGGACTACAGAATAACTGAAGACAAAAGAAATGATTATATGTGGAGATTCCGGAGAGGGATATCCAAGCCTGGACTTCGCACAAATCAAAGGCTCCCGCAAAGAGGAACATTGGATTTAACTACGCCGATGCCGAAGGGGGAGCACTATGAGCGGACGCCTGACCCACTTTTAACCTCCTCTCCTCTCCTCACCAGAAAGAAGCATCTCTCTGTGTCTGGACGTAGGTGCCTGACATGGCGACGAGTGAGTGAGGCGAAGCTCGGTATCCAAGTGAAAACTCGCGTCCTTCACGACATGCCGGGCCTAGTACGTCCGAGCCTATTTGTGAACCGCATTCTTTTCCGTCCCAAATCTTCCCTCCCCTTCACACGGCAAACGCAATATCTAACCCGTCTCCCGTTCCTGAGAGATTCAAGGGCCATTTAGCCAGTTGCCCGGAAGCATAGACGTCCCGAATAAGGCTGAGCTAATAGAGCATTATTACAATGGAATTGATTAAATCTGAGATCAGTGCGGTATTTTCCGCTCATAGTTAGAGAACCTCGATAGGAGATGCTATTTGAGTCTTCCTGCTAGATGCTCTTGGCCGAGTTCATCTTGACAGCGTCCTCCTGAAAGACCGAAGCCACCCTACGTGCCGTGGGACATTCTGAAAAGAGCAAAGGGGTGGGAGCACGTAATTGAGATTGCCCTTTTTGGTTTCTTGCCTCGTTGGAAATAAGGTTGGGCTGGCATGTTCATTCAATTTGTACGGCACCGGCGCCGCTTCTGCAGCTTGTTTCTAGGTTGTTAAACAGACGACCCATCAGTTACACCCTTTAGAGTGCAGTTTATTGGAGGCTTTGTGTCTGAGTACGTGAAAATATCTATCCCAAGCTCATGGTTCAAACTCTGATCAGTAACAACATCCTCAAAGGGGCCGTTAGCCAAAGACTCGGGACATGGCCTTGGGGAGATGATGGAGCTAGAATTCGGAGTATTCGCCCAGATTTTCTTTTGTTCTGGTTGATGGACGCTCCTTTTTAGCCCATTAGGCGGCCGTGAGATGGAGATACATACCCAGTTGCTGGATTCGCGGGGCTTAATCCAATCGGTCTGTAGCGTAGCCGTGGTGAAGCTTTACAGCTAATACACGACTGGCCTTGACAAACTTGCGGGTCCTGGGGGAGTTCTCTGCCACCTGAACAGCCAAATTCAAAAAGGGGAGTAGTGTATATAAAGAAGCCCTCGACGCGTTGCCCTCGACAGGCTCTCCTCTCGGCCAGACATTCCCCGGTAGGTGAGGATCTCTCTAAGTCACGTACTTCCTTAGGAGCATACTGAGAGTTTCTAGCTCTGACCGACAACCCCTAGTAACCCTAAAGAATCCGGAAGAGCTTCACGCTATAGATAACGGACGAAGACGACTACCGTTGTCGTCTGGCTGCCAAGTCGGCGCGAAGAAGTTATTCGGAGCTCTATTGGCTCAGGGGGGGAAAGGCACCGGCTGGTAAGACATGACATCTGAATGTACAGACCCTTACGGTGGTTCCAATGTGATAACCCGGAAAACAGAAAAGTTGTGCTCTGTGACACCCACGACGTATGGACTTCGGAAGGGTTTCACCTATGTTCAGGCCGCAATGATAGAGTCTACAACCTTACGTTTCATGCGTCCTACCAGAGAACGCGTCATGATTCGAACACTGGTGCCTCCCGCCTGAGGGGAAGCCCACGAATGCTTCATTTGTTGATCCGTAGCCATTTGGCGCCTTCTTTTACAACCTCTAAAGTTCGTATGGATATATTAGGTCTGGCTCAGAGCGTACCTGTACGCTGTCGAATTGTTCTTATCAGAGCGAGACGTGCATAGGAGAGGCACCTACAGCTTGGCCAAATAACTGAAAAAAGGCCGTCTCATCTCAGCACACTCACTTGTTTGGCATGGAGAGATCGGCAAGAAACTTATCTGGTCATGCCACGACATACAGTCTTGTCCCAAAAGAGACGACTATACTCTACAGATCGGTTGGGTCATCTCCGATTATACGCCAAGATTTAAGACCGGATATGTGGTGTGAGTACTGCTCATGTTGTGCGATATTTTGTATCACTCATGTGTCTATCCTTTGCCATTGACTCAAGCACTTTTCCTCCATCTAACGAACACCAGGTCTCCGAGGTGAGCCTCGACATGGATTCGAGATCTTGGAGGAAGCCAAATCGTGAAAAAGTAGAGCTTACGTGTCATCAAAGGACCATACATGGCCTCAAGTATCTCGATGGCGGAAAGAGGCATGAACCACTCACCTATCAGTTCCACGCGACTCCACTGTCACACGAGATATGCCATCACTCTCGCACAAACAAATTTGACAGACTAATATCTGTAAGACCAGGTCTCTTTGAGCGGTCTATTCTGGCTCAGCCCCCTGGAGCCGTCGTGCTAGATTGTGAAACTCTAGGAATATGACAACGGCATCACCAAAGTCCCATCCTCGGACGCGACGAGTGTGAGGAATGTGAGACTTGTGAGAGGAGCAGGGATAATAAGTCTCTCACAGCCCCAAGAAGTAGCCAACCCTCTTGCAAAGACGTCCTCCAACCGTGAAATCAAGGGAAGAAGCTAACCCGTCAGAAATGAGTGAACCTCGGGGCGTAGGTGTCTGCGGAGTCTCCAACCTTTCGGGCATCAACGATGAGCCGCGAGAGGGCGAAAGGGGACCTCCCTTATCTCCCAGGCAGAGTAAGATGTCCTAATATATGTGGCTCCTCTGGTATCTATTTGATTCAAGCGGACTCTTTCGGATTCACGTGTATCCCGCGATGACGACGTCTCATGCCCAGGCCTTCTCGACTCCGTCTAAGTGCTGTTAGCTTTGAAACTTAGCTTGCGACGACGACAGAGCTGATAGAATGCAGAAATACGTATAGCCCAGCCTCACAGACTGTTTTGTTTGATTTAGCTGGTCTTGCAAGCCACTTCCCCATCACTGATTTCTTTTCTACTGACATACACACACACTCTCTCTCTTTCCCTCCTACTCTCTCGTTTGAAATTGTCGATATATCCCTCGTAAGTTCGCTCTTTGGTTCGTACAATACCCGCGAATAACCATTCGTGCCATGTTGACCTGTAACCTAGATCACTCGCATCTTTTTTCAAGCCGGAACTATCATAGAGCTTGCGGGTGGAGTCACAATCCACCGCGTGCTAGATATCTCGGGGCGGGTGGCCCATTTGCGATCTTCTTCAGGACTGGTACGGCGTTGGCAAGTTTAATTCAACGTCATGAAACAGAGAGCAGGATTATAATAAGAATACAGCACGGTACCAACACCTAAAGATGAGATTCACTGGCTCTAGACTTGTTCTTCACTGCCACAAGTCAAGGCCAGCTCACTACCCAAAAATACGAGATATTGATCAGGGATGCCTTGTTGATTGATGCCATGGAGTATGCGTACAATTTCCATCCGATAGTCTCACATCCCGTGATGAGCAATGGCATAAACTTGTGGCAGATCCAACACTTCACTCAACCATCTTGATACCCTCAAGAAAAGTGCCAGTTTTCCTCAAAACAGGTGTGCACACCAAAACGATCTCTCTGTCAAGCAGCCACGAACAGTTGAATAACCAGTGCACTGTGTTACCACAGCCCGCGTCAACAGATCAGCACGCGACAAGGTCCACGGACCTCTGGACCTTGAGATTTTTTTTCGCCATCGCCTCGGGGGGAAAATAAACCCATCTGCATGCTGACTCCTAAAGTCCAGAAACAACCCGGGCTCATCTCAGGAGACTCTCCCCCCGAGCGTTGCGTTCGGGTACCCGATAAGTCCTCAGCGGCCCGAGTCCAGCATTCCAGAAGATCGCCAAGGCCAAACATTTGGGGACCGCAGTCAAGTTCTCAGCTTACAGTCGGAAGGAAAGGACAGGGGGGGGCTTTTTTTTCTTCTCCTGCTTATCTTCTTCTTCCTTCTCCGTGGATAGGGCAAACCCTATCCCCAGGCCGGGTTCCCAGTGTACATTCCAACCTCCCTCGCAAATTGGAAGGTGAAGACACTTCGAGTTCCGTCGAGAATGACCTGTCACATCTCCCACCAGGTCCTTGATCCTTGACCCGGGCCGTTCCTCAATGAGGATGATTGCAAAAGGTACCCCCGACTGGGAATCCCTGATCCGAATCCAACCTTGATATGTTCCTTTACACCGAAAGACCGCTTTGACTTTTGAGTAACACAAGGAGAGAGGAAAACCACTACCGGCAGCCAGACGTTCAACGTTGAGAATATTGACAACATTCGGCGCGGAGCCACGTCAGGGTTTCTGCTTCGTAAAATTACAGCATGGGACCCCCCTGATGGGATTCTTTGCCAACATCGACTCATCAGGGCAAAGCCCCGGCAGGACCTTCTTTAAAGGAAAATTGAGAAACCCCCGAAATAAAAGACCAATGCAAAACAGTGCCTCTTGTGCGTGTGATAGCTGCAGACCGCAATCACCCTTACATCGATTTTTTTTCCCCCTTTCTTTTCTTTGCAAGGTTCTCAAATAGTAACTCGGGTATAGCCGAAGGATTTAGAAAAGGAACGGTCCGAGCTTGGTGCTCTCTAGAGTGGTCTCATCCACCTGGGCAGCTGCAACACTTCGAACACCTTTCTTGAACGTGGACATCGGCGAAGGTGCCCTTTTCAAAGTCTCCTGTCCAATGGGCCGGAGAAATTTGGGGGCGGGCCAATACGTAGGGAGAGCTCTCCATTATTATTGTTAGTGTAACCGTGGCCTTGGGGATAGGACGTTCGTCAAGAAGATATGGGGGTTGGCCCCCAAGGTTTATACTCATCTCCGACCCTTACTTATTCTCGAGGAATGCCGTTCGATGCGGTCAAGGGTCTGTTGAAAGTGGCTTATATTAGTTGCAATTCTAGTGGCCGGTCCAGACGCATCATCTGCAGTTGCATACATGTACGAAGCACGGGATAATGGATGGGGTCCACGGGTGGATGGTGGTCGTGGCCCTCCGCTCCGCTCCCCTTTCCCTCTGCCGTTCCTCGTACCTGGCCCCCGAGAACCGCTTGAATGATGGCGCAAGTGCCGCCCATGTCGACCTGGAACCTTGCCGCGTTCCATTGCGCAGATGGTTGCATCCTGCCTCTTGATGCCGGGCTGTCGAGTCTTATACGACGGATGCCCGGCTTCGGCACGGAGACCTATCAGAGCGTGTAGACATCTGCCGTTCGGCAACCTTGCAACTGCGGGAGAGTTTGGAGTCCTCCTCCTCAACATTTCTCTCTCCCTCTCTCGCTCTTACTCTCCCCCAAACCCGGGCTGGTCAAGGTTGACAGTGACAGGATTCATGATAAGAGGCCTACTCGCAGATTGTTGCTTCGTCCCTTAACAGACATGCTGTCAAAGGGCAAGATCAACTCCCACACTAGAGACCCCAAAGCCTCGAGGTTACACTGTCCCTGAATGCCCAACAGCTAAATCCTCCGAGCGGAAATAGGAAATGCGATAAAAATATTTTCGTGTTTTCGCGTTTTATGGTTCTGCCCGTGCCCGAATGGACCACCTTCGTCGTCGTCTTGGCCAGGCAGGCCGTGCTCCGCTACTCAGAAGGTAGAAGGAGTTGCTGCAGCTCGAGAAGTTCACCATTGAGCGACAGGCTGCGTTTCGAAACCTGCACCTGGAATTTGGACAACTCACGGTGCTCCTACATTTACATTTACATATGCAGGTTGCAACTCGGGCGTCACCTTGGTCAGCCCAGCCGCGGCGGAACTCGGGAGAGAAAAGGAGAAGAAAGAAAGGTTGAGAGCTGTGTGTAATAGCCAGATCACTATATTGTACTGCCTCGCGCATACCTACTCTTCTGAAGTTGATCATCATCAATGAATCTCTTAGTTCCGAGCTCGATGGAGATACAATTGATCCCTCCACCTGCATGGCTTTACCTGAATAAAATTCTGCCTTGCATTATCTAGGTTCCATCGAACCCGCATCTGTCCAATATTGTAATTATACCGAAATTTTTTCTCCTTCTTTTTCAGTCAACCACCTCATACGAAGTACTACATCCTCCAGCCTCCAGATTCTTTCATCCTCGATTTTTCTTTCTTCTTTTTCCTTGATTTTCAAACTCCACCGTTTTCGCCCTAAATTTTTGGGGCCGGGACATGGGGCATGCATATCATTTCAGATCGACCGTGCCGGGTGCACGACTTGCTTCCCCGGGCCTTGCTTCCCGCTTTCAACCATATTTCCTACATTGCGACATGGCTAGTGTTGAGTTTCATTAAAATTCTGTTTTAGGCAGGGTGTGCGTGGGCATGTGTGGACGGAATTCGAAGAGGAGTCGGAGCGGGTCTTATGAATGCAGTCCACGTCCTGGTCTTCGCTCGTCTCTCTTTCTCTCTCTCTCTCTCTCTCAAAGAAAGGCACTTGAGCCGGCCAGGCCAAAGCGACCTCCTTGCATTCCGGCGCTATAGCTGCGCGCATAGACATCGCAGCCGAGCTATTTTACCGCATCCGACGAACTGGATGGCATAGACGAAGTGAGACCAGTCGGCCGTACATAAGCCAACTGGCTCAGTTGTCCAGATTATCCGCTATGGTCTGCCTTTTGGGAAACCGTTTTGTGAAGCCTGGGCATGGCTTCTCCGTTCATTGAATTTCTATATGCTCGCCTGTCTACTGGCATTCCGATCTAAAACTAACTGTACAGATTGGGCAGTATCTCGTTTGAACCTGTCTTTACCTCCATGATTCCATCCATAGCATAACTGTATGACGACTCCTGCAAAAACCCGCGCTACTTACGAAGTAAAAGCAGGCCGGAAACCTCGAGCGCAATAGTTGGCAAGGGTGGGTAAGGGGAAGGTGGAAGGTTCCGTCTGTTCCAGATGGCGCGGTGCAAGAGGGGTGGTAACAGAGAGAGATCTTTCGTTCCCGCAGAGGTCAAGGTGCGCGTGCGCGTCCAAGTTACCTCGTATAAGTCGGAATGGAAAAACCTTTTCTCAAGATGGGCAAAATTAGTGGGCCAGGCCCTTGAGACCCTCTCGAACAAGTTCGCAAATCAAACGCTTTTAGGAACAACGGGAGGTCTTTTCCGCTCTGTTTGCTGATCCCACGCGCGGCTAAGAGTAGTGAGGAACCGGTCACTTTAATCACTCACCTGTCCCGCTCCCAGAATGATAGTTTGAGGAGGCTCTTATGCTCACCAGGTGGAGTGATTTAATGATTGATGGTATGCACAGCTCAGGTATGATTGACAATTACGAAGTATTGGACGTGGGGTTAAGTGAGGCTTGTATTTGGGGTTCGACTTCTCGCAGAATTCACTCCGTCAGCTTCTATTCACATCAAGGATTTGAATCCCATGCTGGAATGAGGACAATGGCAACTGCTCTCGGAGTATTATGCAGACATTCTCATTCCGCCATAATGAGAGAGCATGAAAGTATATCGATGAGAATACCTGGATCATACTCTTTCTGATCGCCTTTGACCCTCGAAAAAGATGTCGCATCGAACGACCCTCTGGACTTGGCGACGATGGGGAGCCACAAACAGCGGCGTCCAGGCCGTGGGGGCTCGAAGAAGGTTAAAACGACGCAGGCTTAAGATCGTCCTCACAAAATTAGCAAAACCTCAGTGGTCAATGCCGCACCTGCCTCGCCGCGCAGCGTGGAATGATACACGTGAGTGCAAGACTACGTGGATCAATATTCCCAACGGCAGCTGCAATCGGCGGGCGCGCAGTTGAGTTATTTTGAGGACCCGAGAGCCGTACTTGTGTGTCAAATCCGTACTTGGATCAAGTACCTTGCACTTGTAAGATTGAATGAATAGCCAAGATGGCATTTTCGAAAACATACAAGCGTACGAAGTAGTGTAATGTACTACGAGAACGGGTCGAGACGGGCCGGGACAGGGAAAAAGCAAGTTGGGGAATGCGGATAAGGCAGTTTTGTCAAGGCTCGACATGGAGGCTAGGTAAGATGTTCACGACGACAAGTTAGGGCGGACCTAGACCTACACTACTTCGTACACTGGACCTAGATGGGGGGTTCTCTGGCCGGACGAAGCTGTCAGATCTCAGGTCTGGGGAGCTTTGAAGGGAGCGCGGGCGTGTATACGTGTGTAAGTCGTAGTTCACGAGGACGTGTTTGTGCTTGCATATTCGCACGCGACACTTCATGTAACATTGATCGACGAAATGGTCTAATGCCCTTTGGCACTTGCAAGAACACGAGCTGGAAAAAGATTCTACCTCGCAGATTGACGACGTTGGTGCGTATTTGGCTTCATCAACTTGATGCAGCATCTCCACGAAGATGCTCCGCGGACGCCGGCCTCCTCATTGCATAGTACTTCGTATATACGAAAGTATCCAGGAATGTAAAGCTGCTCGATTAGCAAGCTGATTGGCAAGAGCCGCGAGTGGAACGCCCTTTTTTCGAATGTTATCGTCTAATACGGGCTGCTGATCGGAAGTTCCAAGAGAATTGTTGAGGATCGGACCTTAGAGCCGAGCCTACGCAGTGTCTGGTACCGGGCCTGGCCTAGCTCATGCGAGCCCTACAATCCTCGCCAATATAGTCTCATCCATCATCAACTGAAGGCGGGCTGAGCCATCCGCAAGATTCAGTCGAGGTTGTACCCGAGAAGTCCAACTCGCATATCGGCAAGACTGGAAATAAAGTACAGTAGTTCGTACTTTGCAGGATTAATTTGCCAGCCATTTCCTGGTCGATACGTACTTGATACAATTTGCGAAGGAACATTGAAGGAGCAGAGCCAGAGTGCACGAAGTAACTGAGCCACTGGGCGGAAACATGGATCCAGGTGGTGCCAGCGGTGGAGGAAGTTGCAGCCCCAGGCCCGCCAGAGAATCAAAATGCCACCAAGAGAAGTGATTAATGGGATCGATGAATTCAAGTATACGAAGTACTTCCCCAAAGGAACAGGAAGTCTTGGACCAGCTCTTATTATTACTGACTGAACGTACCAAACATCATCCTTGTACCGTATCGTATGTACTTGAGTATTGATACTCCATAACAATTGAACGCTCAACTCGGATCCGTCAATACCCCGACCTGGTCCAAGGTGTACTTCGTACCTCGTCCACTGATAATACTTCCTGCCTCATTTCCTCGGTCAGTGTCGCTGTCCCTTACGAAGTGTGGCAGGTGAAACTCGGTGTCTCCATCAAAGGTCTTTCCGCTCTCTCAAAGCTGTTAATTTACCCCGCCCGTGTCTCTGGTGTCCCCAATAATTCTGCCGTCCTTCCCCAATGCATCGATGTTTGATCTCGGTCGTAAATGATCAATCTTGCACTTCACCACGCGACGCCAGTCACGCTCGTCATCTTGCCTGTGGGTTTTTCAGCCACCTCATCTCATGGATTGCAAGAATGCTACAAGTATACTCGTCCTCCGAGCTCCGTGCCTGCATTTGGTGGTATTCAGAGTGGGGAGTCGTCCAATGGGCAGACATGAAGGGCAAAGACCAAGGGGCACTGGTGTGTTAAGACTCAAGCGCTCCCCAAGTAATAGTACCCTTTTTGGGATAATAATTAGCATCATCTAACTTTCTTTAGCCGCCGAATCTGGTCGATCTTGATCCTTGTCAGAGACAGTTGAGCTCTGGATGGAGCGCGGGCAGTGCCATTGAATGGAGCTCTCTTGTCGCAAGCTACACTGGGCGGCACACCACGCTAGTCTAGGCCCTAGGCCAAGTGGAATCAATCCCCCCCAACGCCTCTCCGTGAGACGTGCTCCGCGCGAACTCCCGATGCTGCCTGCTGGCGTCTTGCGATGGCACCATAGACTGGGAGAAGTCAGTAAGGGACAAAGTCCGCAATCCATCATCTTGATCGGTTGTCATCGTCGATGAGCCACATTCCAATTGACCTACGGTCGAAGCCCTGGTGAAGTACGAAGTATGACGGGGCTACCGCCTGCGTACAGCGTAACCATCCTCACAAATTTGTTGCCGTTTCTTCCCGTCCAAACCTGCATGGTCAACCTCCCATATCTAATGAGGGTTGGATGATGTTGCAGTTGTGCCCACTCTATCCACAACAGAGGCCGAGAATGGATGTGTCTGCAAGAGTGAATGCAATTTTACGCAGCGGGCCCCCCCTAGCCTGACCGGGCCAGGCTCGGAGGACTAGGAAATCCCCGCATGGAGCAGTGCTGGCAATGACAGGGCTCTACTAGGGTCAATCAGTGCAAGTCAAGCATTTGAACGATTCTGTACAGATGGCAAAGCGGTCTTTTGAAAACAGTTACCATCTCGTAGAGACATGATTGATCACTCTCTTCTGAGCTCCCGAGGTCGCCGGTCGAGAGAGCCCCTGTCGCACGTGCAAAGTCGGCAGGCAACACCTCCACTGACCTGCAACCTGCAACCCCAAAGAGTACGCACAAACCAGAGGACAGAAAGTATTACGGGATATTTGAACTAAACGACTACTTAGTTTACTCTTTGAGATCTCGGTCCACGATATGCTTGACATTCCCTTTTCCCGTGAGGAGCTCGCTGCGCGTATACTAATCACACTAGGCTTGGAGAGGCATATTCTTTTGGAGCTAACAATAGCGTGCACTGTACATCTCCATTTATAGTGTGTGTTTTTTTCGAACGATGGCATGCTCAAGTCAATTAAACTGGCCTGTGATTGGGAGGATCAATTGACCCAAGCCTGTGAGTATAGCATCGACCAGTCTATGTACCATCAAAGTACTGGAGAGTTGATCGTTCCTCTGCATAGGTCTTGTGAAATTGTTCCGTTCACAGCGTTGTTAGAGTGTTCTCGGTTTCAACGTCAAAGCTAGTGCAAAGAAGGGAGATCCGTTTTACGAATGCTGGATGGTACCGCCTCTGGCACCTTCACCTTCACCATTCCGTACTATTGTTGCTCCGTCTTCCGGCATCCTGAGCAGCTCGACTCCCTGCTGTCGCGTTCCCCTGAGGCAAGCCAAAGTTGCATTTACACGCCCTCCATGACCCGCTCGCTTACACCCCTCCCAGAACACCGATGATACTGTAGGTTTACCTGTACATACACGTCTAACTGCGAATTCTATTTTCTTCCCCTTCTTTTTCTTCGAGGAGTCAAATGTACAGTTGCAGGATTGTACATTCGGCAAACTGAATCACATCCGTCGAGTTCGTTGGTGTCGCAGTGCTGTCTTGTTATTTGACGAACTCCAGGAGCGGCGGCAATCACGGCGCGCCGTCTCGCCTCCATGGAGCCATTTTGATGCTCCTCTCATCTTTCATACGCCCACCCACCACACACAAACGCACACACACACACACACTCGCACAAGACTTGATGTGCATCCGCACCCACACGCTAATTTTTATCTCACACGCCCACTGTCACTTTCACGCCCACACACGCCCACACTTCCCTTCCTGTACTTCGTACTCTCTGGCTAGCAAAGGGGCTTGCCTACATGACATTACATTACATCGATGTACACGGCGTATGGACACCTAGCTTGCCCACCAATGCATCCCTGTGGATTCCAGGTACCTCTCTGTACGTACTGTACTCGGCGCACATTTCCTGACTTTTGCCATCTAGGTCGCTCTCTTTTACAGTCCCAGGTATTGGCATGTAGTTTAGTTGTTTAAAGAAACGCCGTCTTAATGCAATGGGTCCATGGCGCTTCCTTTCCCGACTCAAGTCTATCCGCAGTAGCCCGTCCGGGTTTATATATCCTTGCTCTCCCCGGACTTCTTGTCCATAAACATCTTGATCACTAGCCGAAATTCACCATCAACCTTCTCCCGCTTGCCCTTTCCCGCCAGTCCCTGCTCTTCTAAGACCGATTGGTCTTGGCAATGGTCTGGTTTTCTTTGGATCTTGTCAGTTTCCTTTGCCTGTACATTACGTCCTTGTGTTTGCTGGTTGTTTGCCTCTCCGGTATATGTCAGATGCTGGCTGGTGTTGAGACATCACATCTACTTTCACACTCTCGTTTATTGTTTTGCGTACTTTCCAGAAAGCCCATGCCCCTCGAGACCCTTCTCAAAACACTCCTCCATCCCTTTATTATAACAGCTCTCCAAGCAACAACAAAAAAGCCGCCACGGCTTTCTATCTACCTACCTTCCCTGCCTAGAGGACTGTGACCTGGAAGCATAGTGTTACTGCTTCCTAGTGTAGTGACTCTCATATATATTGAGAACTACATCCTGAGTGGCGAACCCATATCTCCCATAGAACCCCGGGGTATAAGGACCGCCTCCCACGTGTTTTTATAAACACATATACGCTCGCTCGCCCTCTCATCGATCTAGCTTGGCATCTGGTCTCCGCGGCTTTCCAAACATCTTCAAATACGGCCTCGACGCTTCTGGGCCTTCCGTGGCTTGTAGTCCCCGTACCGACCCAACTATCCATCCTAGGACTGCCCCGGAGGCAAATCAGGAGGGAAAGGGGACGAGCCCATCAACCGAAATTATACCTGCTCCAAACCCTCTGCAGAGAAAAGGAGCATCTCTTGCTCTCAGACCCACCCCAAGACTAGATACAAAGCCCGGTCCAAGTCTTTCCAATTATTAAGGGTCCCAACTGGAAAGGTAGAAAGAGGGTAGAAACGACTGAAGAACGCTTCTCCCGAGTTTCTTCAGCGAGCTTGTGGGAATAAAAAACTTTTGCTCCTCGACTGTTGTTGCCTTTCTTCCAACCTCCCTTTTCCAAGTCTCCCCCCTCTCTCCCTACATCTCTCATACAGTCCAACGTACAACGCCTTGTTACGACTACATATCAAGACCGTGATCTCAAGCCCGGGCCTCCGAGTATGGCGTTCAAAGTACTTTTTGGCCTAATCCATATGGATTTCGACTTCCTTCAATCAACAACGCCCTGGATCTACTTTTTCTGGCTCATGTGGTAGGTTGTTTGTGCCCAAGACACACTCTAATCTTGTCTAACCCAGTCTCCAGGCTTTGGCGATATGTACGACTTTTTGGCCATGTCATCAGCCACTGGCGCTACAAGTCTAAGCCCATCCCCAGCAAGCCAACACTCACCTCTGATGATGTTACAGTCATTATACCCACTATCCACAATGTCTTCGAGGAACTACGAAAACCACTTTTGAGCATTCTTGCCTGCAATCCAGCTGAACTGATTCTGGTAACTCCAATTGACAAGTATGATGGCCTGAGGAAGCTCGCTGGCTCGCTTGGCTATGACAACATTCAGGTTCTTTATACTCCAATTGCCAACAAGCGACTGCAAGTATGCGAAGCGCTGCCCAAAGTCCGGACGAAGATTACAGTCATGGCGGATGACGATGTGACTTGGCCTTCGACAATGATGCCCTGGCTCCTTGCTCCTTTCGAGAACCCTCGCATTGGTGGTGTCGGAACTTGCCAGCGAGTCGCACGCATCTGGGAAGGGCCCTGGAGCGCCCGTATCTTTAACTGGCTTGGAGCAGCATATATCGAGCGAAGGAACTTTGAAATCTCCGCGACGCACAACATCGATGGTGGTACTTCTTGCATGTCAGGCAGGACTGGCGCGTACCGCTCCGAGATCCTCTCGAGCCACGATTTCCTCGAGGGCTTCAAGACGGAGAAGTGGGGTAGCTACATCCTCAATGCGGACGACGACAACTTCGTCACTCGATGGCTGGTTAACCATCAGTGGGAGACGTGGGTTCAGTATCATCCGGAATGCGAGATCGAGACGACCCTCGAGAACAGCTTCAAGTTCCTGTACCAGTGTTCGAGGTGGGCGAGAAGTAACTGGCGAAGCAATTACACTAGCCTCGTTCGGGACCGCTACGTCCTCACGTATGTGATGAATGACTCCACCCCTGCAGACCTTTTCTTTCCATCAGGCCTAAGCTAACCCTTGACCTACTAGTCAACAACCCTGGTGTACTTATGCCCTCCACCTCACAACGTTCACATCCCTGTCCTTTGCCGTTGACCCTATGCTTGTGTATTCGTTATGGCGAGCTACTGGAGAATGGGACGTGGAGAGTCGGATGCGAGTAGTTTGGGCGCAGCTCATTTTCATGTTCTGCTTCGTCAAGGTCGTCAAGTTGATTGGCCTGTTCCGCCGAAATCCCAGCGATGTCATCTTCCTACCAGTGTCGATTCTCTTCGGCTACTTCCATGGATTGATCAAGATCTACGCGCTCTGCACGCTTAATATGGTATGGCTGACGAGGAGAGCTACACACCAGCTCCATATCAACTCTTTATGGGCATTTCGACTGCTAACACAATTCTAGACCTCTTGGGGAAGCCGAGCTGACGCCGATGCGAATGACAACGTCCGTCTAACACCACGTCCCAAGCGAGCCTCGAGTCTTACGACTCCTCCTGGTCGAGGACACCTCATCCGCTACCAGGACGAGCGGACACGCTCCGAAAAGACCTCGAAATGGCCTATCGCCCGAACGGAGAAATGCGACGGGGAGATTGTCAATGAAAAGACGCCTCTATTCCCGGCGCCTAGTTAGAGAAGGATTCGGGGGCGCCCGCACCTCAACGAAGAGACCAATCCGGGCACGAGCGATTTCACCCCTCTATACGACTGCACATGACCACGAAGATTTGCATTTCAGTTACCTCTTCACGAATACTAAATTGACGACGTGATGAACAAACAACGGCGACAGGGACCCTTGTTTTTTTTCTTCTTCTCTTTTTTTTCTTCTATTATTCTCCCTCTTCCTCAGCTTTGGAGCTTCTCTTAATTCTCAGGAGATTCCCCATTTCTCCTCTCACCCCCCTCTCTTTTCATATTTATATCAATGTTTTATTCATCGTCTGTTACTTGGCCTGCTCTGGCCGTAGCTGGCCATTAATGTTGCATCTGGAGCAGGGGGAAAGGGAAATTAAAAAGAGTGCCAGAAGGCTTGGCATCGAGGGTCTATAGAAAGGGTCTTCGGATGGTAAAAGTTTCGTCTTTTTTTTTCGGTTCTTCAACTTTTTTCCTTCTTTTTCTTTTTCTTTTTTTTTTCTCAAAATTTTCTTGTCTCATTTTCTACTTCTCGAAAAGGCGAGAAGCGGTTCGGTCATGAATACAGACGGAAGGGTTAAGGCAAGAGTTAGGCTACATTACTTCGTACATGCAAGGTGAAATGCATAACGAGGCCATCGTGTCTCTGGCGGGTTTTGTCAGACCTCAATGACGTCCTCTTCCCATCGTGCCTGCTTGATTGTTGTCAATTGGACCATATTACGTCACATCTTAAAACGAAACGACGGCGATTGCCGGACGATACACTTTGTACATTGTACACTCAAGAAACTGAACACCTTGAAGAGACATTGATCTAGTCCTAAACATCATTAGGGGTGCAAGAGGGATTGGTGTAGTGTACTTCGTAGAAAAATTGAGGGCCAGTCATTCAGTGTGTGGATGATATTGGATGTGATCAATGCCCTCTTGAAGTGTTTCTCGGCCTCGAATAGGTGGAGGTTATTTAGTGTGGCCGGAATAGGAAGTACGATTATTAGTCGAAAAAGAGACACCCGGCCAATGAATTCAAGGGGATGTCAGGACTTCGAATTAAGTCGACACTAGCTGAGGCGATATGTTCAATGAGAATTGAAGCCTCATATGACCGTGGCAGGTGACAGACGGGAAGCTGGAAGATCCTGTGGAGCCACACCTTTGCGGGGACGGCAACGGGACAATAGACTCGAGTCTATACGAGCGAGGAAACGATGGCAAAAAGAAAGGTAATTTGATGATCCGTGGCCCTTCTAGACGCGGCCCATGGGCACCAAGATCTCGTACGAAGTACAATGGACGCTTCATTATCCTCTTAGGTCGACTCAACCAAGAGCCTTTCTGCAGGCGGTACCGAAATTGGATTCCACCTTTGCCTCTTGATAGACAGCATTCCACGGATCATTGCCCTACCCCCATGAGCAGTTTTTGTTTCCGTTTTTGCGGACTTTGTGGATGGGGCCGGATAGGGGCTTTGGCTTTAGGTTTATTTGATGTCGATGCATGCACATTGAACGCCACCGGCAAGATATTGAGACAACAACAAGCTGCAAGCTACTTCATACCCTAGCGATTCGGGATTTAGAGTGGAGCTGATTCGAGGCAAGCCGCGCCAGGGCCGGGCCATTTCTGTTGAGAGGCAGCAGATATTGCAACTGCGCAGGGATGATGTGTTATTTGATCGTTGCAGAATCATTGAACCATTTGATACTTCGTAGATTACTTCGTTTGTGTTATCATCCCCCCGACGATAATTGTGGAGGAAACAGCGCGGGGGATGGACAGACATGAGAGCCTGGGGTCCATCTCGGAAATAACGTTATTAGCGTTGAGGCAAGCTATGATAGCGTGGTGTATGCAACGACGGGGCTTGCCTGGCTCTAGGCGATAAGAGAGGTTCAATGGAGAGCGTGATTTTTTAGGGGTGTGTTTTTTCCGTGCCAGGTTGACCCTTGTTCGGCGATGGAGGTTGAGGCTCGGACGGGGGGCATGGAGCGACGATCCGTGGCCCGAGGTCGACCGCTTCCGCGTCCGGGGTTGGTCAGGCTAGGCTCACCCACCCCACCTGAGTGATCGTCGATGACGGGATTAGAGAGGCAGGCGAAAGGAAGGGGGAGAAGAAAAAAAAGCAAAACAAAAACACAGACAAGCACAGGGATGCCGGAGAGATGCGGGGAAAGGGGTGGGCGGAGGTGTGCAAGGAAAGAGCATCGATTACTGCTAGTGTACGAAGTATTTACTACGAGTACGAAGCATGTAGAAGGTTGGATGGAAGGGAGGAAGGAGTCTCGGCGAAGTACATTGCTTTTTAGATGAGCTTGATTCGAGGCAGGAGCATTGATAGAACATGGGCCCTTTCTGCCTCGGGGTAATTTTCTGCGCGTTGCACACCAAATTGACGCGCGATGAAGAAGAGATACACGTTGGGGTCCGTACAACTTGTACCAGCTGAATCGACGCCGTTGAGAAGCACGGCAGAGGCACAGCAGAGAACGTGAGGAAAGTACGGGCTGACAGGTCAACCCCTGCTTCTATAATTGTACACACTACCTCGCACCGTTCATCCTCGCAACTGCCCTGTTGCTGTTGAGGATTGCGTAATAAGGTGAGATGCAGCTTCTGTTTTTGTCATCGCCAAGACCAACATTGGCGACCTACATATCTTGTAGGACGCCTCAATTGGCAACAGGACCAGCCTCGAGAATAACAACACCCGTGACTCGAAGAGGTCCCACGGTCCGGCATATCAGAGGGTCCTTTTCTGCTTCACATGTGGTCAAAGGGCGATTATGGGAACTCCACCTAACGACACTAAAGGCCTAGATGAGGGGTTTTGTGCAGTGCTGAATCTCGGATACGCAATTTCTAATGTAGAGCTCGTTTCAAGAAGCCACTGGGGGGGGGGCACGCTGCTTCTTGCTTTTTCTTATCCTTCTTATTCTTTCTCCGAAGTACTTCCCTTGTTTTGCTCTTCTTTTCTTCAATGTTTCCTTTTTTCGGTCATATTGCAGGGGTGGTTTTGTATGCGGATATGTTGCGCAGTGGAGTGGAGTCAATTGACACCAAGAACGCAAACTGGACGGAAGTATCGTGCGAGTCCGGGCAAGGCGTCCAGGGGTCTGCGGGGGTTGTAAGCTCACAGCGAAAGAACATCGACTGATCAATTGGTCTACTTCGTGGGGATATAATTCTCTCTGATGAGAGAAAGCACTGCAGGTCGCTTCTGCAATAAGCTACTAGTACACTCTATGAACCATGGAAACATATCAAAAGTTATGATACAGATTCGTGAATTAATACGACTTCAATACTGTTCTGGATTGCGGGAACTTGCTTGAGAGAAACGTCAAACTGTGCCAAGCTGATTTCTCCGATGAACAGATTACGAAGTACGAAGTAATCGTTAATTACTTGGTGCAATGCCTCAAGGCAACGGTAACCTTTCGCGGCCATGACCAGTATGGCAATAAATGCGAGGGCGCGTGGCAGCTGGCCTTATTTCACATCTGGCCTGACCACACATATATCAATGTCACTTGGAATACACATACTTCGTAGTGTAGTTCAAGGATAACACCAGGCTACTACTACACAGCCTTCGTACTCCTCCAGTTCTTGACGCTAACGGGATCGAGGGACGATCATTTCAAGCATGATGACGGGCATGGGTTAGAAGAAGCTTGGACGGGGGCACGGACTCTCTCTGGTGTGCGTGAGCATCCTAGTTCGTATTATTTGATTTGTCCAAGGCCAAAAGGTCACCGACGAGGCCGAGGCTGCGATGTGGAAGTTAGTTCACTTCATACGAAATATGTGCCACTCGTGATGCTTACCTCGTACTTCGTACTAGTCGGGGAGTATGGTGCAGATTGACAGCCCTACCACGTTCTTGAATCGACGTACGAAGTACAAAGTGCTTCAATAAAACTTGTTTGATCAATCCTATCCGCCAAGATACGAGGCGGCCGAGTATGAAGTATTGATTGATCCCACCTGCCTTGACGTGGCTTCCCAATCTCCCACCCTACGAGGTAGCCTCCATCCGATTGAGCTTCTCGCTTACCTTGTACAGATCCATACAGATCCATTATCAATTTGATTTGAGAACTCGCAGTAGCACCTTGTCAGGATATTCCTCCGGACTGATGCTACGATAGCCCTGAGCTACACTAGCAAGCTGCTACACTAACGCCAGCCTGCCCACTGTGGCCCACGAGCTAATGCACCTCGCGACGACTTGCACTAGGTACTGAAATGTGTAAGTCGGAAGTATTAAACGGATACCCTTACTTCGTACACTTCCTGAGAAGAATCATCACACTTGTACCTTTATTATGTAGCACCGCATTGAAATAATGCTTCAATATTGAATGCCTTACGTCGTCCTTCGTACGCCAACTGACAATTACTCCAAGGTATTTGCTAGGGCCCAAGAGCAATCAATGTGTTTTTTTGATCAATCTTGATTCTAATTTGCAATCTTACGACCACAACATCTACGTCCTTGATGATGTTATCCACTAGATTCCATCGGGCTATCGAGTCGCGACATGGTGCAACTATGCACTATAATCGGATGAACAATGCATCAACTTCCGAGTCTAGAAACAGACATGTAGACTTTTGGAGCAAGTGTGCAAAAAAGGGACCTAATACGATTGGGCGGCTTTGTGTGGGTGTGGTTGTGTGGATGTTAAAATCTTAGGACCGGCACGCGCTTAGCCCCTTCCTCTCGGACCTGCGTCTGCACGACGCACAAAATGGTTATCCATGTCTCATAGTGCGGCCGGCTGTTCCATTTGGTGTGGGTGCTGCTTGGGCGAGACCACACGCTATGCACCACGCACGAAGTAGATTCGCTAGGACTTGGACGGGGTCAATTGGTTGATGGATTCGATCCGATGACATTTATGCTGTGCGTCTGTCCCCCTCAAAGCACATGCCAAATTTGATTGATCTGTTCTTCATGGCTTGCGCCTGCCACGAGTCGCAAGAGGTATCACCATCAGCTCTCTTGTACTGTACATTGTATATTGCACATTGCACTTGCACATTGCCTCGATACAACCTAGAGTGGGGATGGCGCCGGCCGGAGCCCTCCAGTGGTCTGTAAGAAGTGGAAAGAGTAATGGACGGCTTGTGGAGTGTGGACTGATCCGGACGCGGATTAGCAACCAAGAAGAACGGCAACCGCGACCTGACCGGCCAGCCGGCCGTCAAGTGGTGCCTCGTAAACTGGGAAGGGAAAGATGACCGTGCAATTGATTTGATGATAATGATTTTCGACCCAAGTCGCACTGACGCTCGTCTCCAAAGTGAGGTCGTTGCATTTGATTTTGCAGCGAATACGACTGATCAATCCTAGTCTGTCCCGCATCCGTCAAGGAACGGCTCTCAGGCTATCGGCACAGGACAGCGGACTGATGTCCGCTCGATTAATTCCTCGGTCTCTATCTTACTCCCTCGCCGAGGTACCGTTTCACTTTCGGACCTTGCTACGGTATCAATTATTTTGCTGCACTATTCAACACGGAGTTCCACACGGAGAAGTCCAGAGCCCGGCACCAGAGGATTCGATTCCCTGTGTGAAAATCTTAATTCTCTGCTTGTCATCTTTCTGCAAGGGTCTCGTCTTCTTTTTCTCCGCCATGCCAGACACAGCCCCGACTGGGATGGCACTGACGGCAAGCCACATGAACTGATGGTCATCACACTGGTCTCCTTGGCTGGCCTAGGCGGCCCCGGGCGTTGGTGAGAGACCGTTCCGGGGCTTGTTTACGGATTTCGGCGGCCCTGTTCACGGGCGACACTTGAGGAAACGGATGTGGAAGGTCGGTAGAACTGGAGCCATTGGGGATGTTCGGTCCGATTTACACAACTACCGGGCGCTCTTCTTCCACCTTGCTCCACAGAGCTCTCGACGCAGGACGTGAGACGGCTTTTTTTTTTCCCTTTTGTGTCTTTGCTCACTTATCATATTTTTCTTTTTCCCATCAGGCTACGCCCATGTCCGCTCGGCCGTCTCTTCCACCAGGGGTGTCGCTAGGTGAGAAACCTTTTCAGATAAAATGCCGCGTAATGTCACCTTGACCCTGCAACGCACCAGGCATATCAATATTAGTGGCGTGTGGGGGCAGCCGCCGGCCCGTATCTTTGAGCCCCTCTGAAAAGTATCCATCTTGGTGTGGGCTGGCTGCATACACCTCCAAGCTCCAGAGCTACACATTACGTACAGCGTACATTCCGAAGGACGCCGATTACACGGGGGCTTGCCGTGCCAGGTGTCTCTTTTGATGCAATGAGGGGCTGCACTCTCGTACGCTATACGCTGCGAGGCTTTGCAATGACCTGAATCCCTTACGATTTGCTCCAGTCGAGATGGAGATGAGGTGAGATTCAGACAATACTAATAATGATTGTGGGCAAGCAGATTTGACAATCAGGTTTCCTAACCCCAAATACGAGCCCTCCTTCAGTTTCGACCTACAAAGTTGTGGTTTTTTTTTTTTCTACCATCCGATGCCCTCCACTTCCCTCCCCACCCTCCCGAAAATGAGAACTGACCTGTCTCAAAAACGGAATAGGTCGAGTTGAGGAGAGGAGAAAGCGAACAACTGCATAGGCAATCAACAATTGCATATAGCCCAAAGGAAGTGATGCTGGCGCGAGGGCCAATACGCAGTGTGCTATCTCTAACGGCCTGCAACGTTCAATTGAGGCTTGGCTTGCAAGTAAGATCAAAGCCCATCGTCCAGTGATGTCCCTCCCATACCAAGATACCACACACACAAACACACGTCCACCATCCGCTATCACAGGTGGGATGTGCATATGCGGGAGACACTACGGCACATCGCACCTATCAAAGGTCAAAGGCTTTTAGAAGTTCCTCGTTCTCGACAGCGAAACCTCCCGCGAGCTCAAGTGAGGTAATGGTATTTTCAGCTTCAAAGCGGAGATCTGCGCCTCTCGTCGCCGAGCATATAGTTTCTCATTTTATGTATGGCGGTTTCGTGAAAGAAGAAAGTGCTGTGAAAAGGAGGGACCGGCAGGAGAAGGCAGGTTTAGCTTGCCATTGAAACGCCACGTCTTCCAGCCGAAATGTCCCCACGCAACTTGCATTTCAAAGAATCATAGAGAGCGAGTGTATCTCAATAATGTCACGAAGAATGGTGCAGAGTCGACGGGATGGACAAATCAGTGCGACTTTGAGGTCGCAAAGCAGCGTTTCTCTCTCCCAATTTATTCGTCCATTTCTTTCTGTTTTCACCCCGCACAAGTTCAGGTGCTGATGCTACCGTGAGGCTCCCATGGTTGAGCCTTGAATTTACTCAGAAGTGTGTAGTGCATTGTACAGGAGGGCAGCCTGCCGTGAGCCGTGTCAGACTGGCCAGGTCGGCCTGGAATGAGGCAGAAGTTCATCGTGGCTTTCGCTTCGCTAGCTCGCGAGGGAAAAGGGGGGGGGCGTGAGTGGGTGAAGCCACTATCCCTGTTTACGCTTAGCGCTGAGGTGGTCTCGAAATTCAGCCTGTCCCCCAGTGGTCCCTTCACGAGTGAGAGGGTGCGATCTGGCAATTAATCGCGAGATCTATATCTGGGGTTCAGGAGAGTGGGCTTCTATGGAAGCAGGTTCAGGTGTAAGTCACTACCTCCTCGTAAAAACCGGGTTGGTGCTGTGATTGCCTCTAAGCGCACTTGGCTAGTAACGAGATGACCTGTCTATCCCTTGGTGTCGTGGAACATGACGGATGGGCTGCCAAGTACGCAGTCTGGTTACCGTTTTCGTTATTGCCTATCAATACCTGTTGGTTCTGAAGTGGGGGTGTGTTAGAGAGAGAGGAGAGAGGGAGGATGTGTCTGCGCATGGTGGAAAGCTGGACAAAACGTGAGGGTTGGTCTGTCCGCATCTCGAAACGGAGACTCAAAACTGAAGGAGTTAGTACTCTGGAGGGTACAAGGGCAGTACATTGCGAAGACCTTCGTGACTTTCAAGGCACATTGAGGTGTTAATTTCTGGTATGTTTGACTAGCTCCGGGCCAAGAACGGCGCTAACTCAACCAAGATCTGGCGGGTGCTGGATCAATGGACCCTCTTTCACAACTCGAGTACTCACGGACGTCGGACGAGCCTGTCAGGCAGTCGATCACTACCCATAAACATCAATACTACATACAGTAGTACCTGATTATGCCTAGCTCTTGTGACCCTCTCTCTCCCTAGCTTTTTTGCGGCCAAGTGTGCGCTACGAAGTACGGGATTGTGTGTGTATTTGTTAAAGAGCATCACTAGCTGCCGATCTTATTTGCGTTAAGCCTGGTCGATACCTAAGCTTGCACCATGACTCGTCAGTCTCTTCGTGATGCTCAAGATTTTGGGGCATTCTTTGTGGTCCTTCATATGATAGGACCCTGGTGAACCAAACATAGAAGAGGCAATAGTGAACAAACCGGCCCGCGGGGTCTCCCATGGTCTTCTTGTTTGCAACGGTAAGCACAGACATTGAAAGCGGGGACGCTCAGTCAGAGTGATTTACATACTATACAGGGAGGCAGTTAGGGGCGTGACGAGGAGGAGCTACTTCGTATGAGGATCCTCAACATTGATGTCCTTTAGCCACTAGAGAGGCATCCGAAGGAGTCTTCGTGTCGAATAGCAAGAGATTCATCCTTAATCAACCTCGCTATTAACCGTTCATGCCAAGGCCACGATACCACTTACGAAGCAGACCTTGGGCTACGTCTTCCTATCTACGTGGGAATTATGGGACTGCATTGATCCCTCCAAATCCACATCGTGCAGCTGTTCTCCCGCACGGGCACCTACGAAGTCGACGCACTCAAGCCCCTTCTGTATTTCTCAAGCTTAATGTGAGAGGGGGACCAAGGTCAATGACAGAACGGCTTGTTTTTCCTTTTCTTCTCTGCTCCCACCTCTCTCTCTTTCTCTCATATTCTATCAATAGCCGTTGATAGGGCAGGCCTAGAACGAGGGCCAAGATTATCTATTGCTATACCTGGACTAGTCGGGACTGATACCTGCTGCTTCGTACAGGTAAGATATCTAGTCCAATCCCATATGCTAACATAGAATGAAAGAGCCAGAGATACCATATCCATCAAGTGGAAAAACATCGGTATGGTCTTGACGTTATATTGGTGCATGCATGTGGCCCATCTTAGCGTCAAAGCTCTTTTCTCGATGGGCATGCTTCGCAGTAAGGACAAGCTTGTCTGCTTTTCCACATGCCATGCAGTCCATATTATGCGTTTCTCGAAGAGGATATGTAAGGCGACGGAAGGAGAGGGAAGATTCAAGCAGGAGTGTATTCACGCTTCGAGAATCCTTTCTTCCTACGAGTCATGCTCCTGCAAGTCATGAAGTTGTCCCCACGTCCAATGAGTTAGCAGGGCAGATGGGTTCCTTTTTGGACAAGTCCCCATGCGGCCAGCATTACTACCCACCTATCCCCGATAGAGCACAGATGAGGTGTCATTGAGCAATGGAAAGACCCCGTTACCACCCATGAGATTCCTCGAGTGCAGATTGGTCCTCATTCCGTACATGATGCAGGATCACTTGCAGCGCTTCTTTTTTCTTCTTCTTCTTCTTCTTCTTCTTCTTCCTCTTCTTCTTCCCATGGACACCTTGTCCCCGTTCGACTCTCCCACGTCCTATCCCTGCTCACCCCACACGCCCCACACGTTTTCCGAGTTCCCCTTGATCCTTGACCTTCCTTGATGGCGTTCCTCGTCTACCTGTTTTGAGATGTGAGGTCCCAATCTTATGCAGGTCGAAAGAGAGTTACATAAACGAGGATGCGTGCGCTGTCTTCTTGCTGCGAAGTACTTTGAGTATACCGCGAGAGGCGAGGCAGAAAGCGGGGCTGGGAAAGAGATGCCTGTGTTGGTCTCTTTTGTCCCCCCTCTGCCTTCCCCCTGGTCCACCCCTTTGTATCACAGTCACACCCTCGAGCTGAGAAGAAGTGTGAGTGGGTTGCTCTTTTGGCTGAACCGTTCGCTTGGGCCGGAGTGAGAGAGCTGAGAGATCTGTGAATATGCGGTGAGTTGAGGGTACTTTGGGATAGGGGAAGTAGAGTGCAGCGTCATGTGCCTTGGCGGCAGGAGGGAATAGCGAACTCTACACGGCATCGACACAAGCGCCATAAGCGGGTGCTCTCGATAAAACTCGAAATCTTCCCTTGCATAGCAGGCGGCCAGCGACTCAGTTCCTGTTACTAACACAATATCTCTAATTTGAGGGATCGAGATAGGCGGATTCGAGATCCGGATCTTGCTTTCGTGTAAGCGGCGCATCTCCGCCACCTTCTTCACTTCTGGCTTCCCCACTCCCATCGTCACGGTTCCATCAGGCATGACGCCACGTTTCTGCTCGGATCTTCAGCTGCGAAACGTATAAGAGTGGCTTTGTGGGAGTAAGAAAATACTGGGTCCTAGCGGATGCCGAGGATGAGGGGCAAAAAACAGGTAACTTCAGGCTTTATCGTGGAGTGTTTGTACACTGAGAGATATTATGTCTTTTTCCTCGCCTCCCTAGCTAGGCTCACAAAGCTTTTCCCTTTCTTCCCATCGAGATATCTCTCATCTCTCTTTGCCTCAGTGGCGTATGGTCTCGGAAGAGGAGGGACACACACTTACACTCTGCAGAGAATCCACCTAAACCTCCACAACCCGGCCCCTCCATAATGTTCCCCGGAGCTGCGGGTGTACATCTCTTAATAAAGGACAAAAGCAAACACAGAAAAACGAAATAAGAGAATATCCGTCCTGCAGGAGAGCAAGTGTTCGTGTGGGAGGCTACTGTTCGTATTATGCAACGCGAAGAAAACAAGGTACTTGGCCTGAATCTATACACACGTAGCGCAGACCAAGTGTCTTCCAAGAGGGAAAAACAGGCCAGAAGAGACGAAAAAGTAAAGAAGAAAAAGAAGCATTGCCCCACGTTTCCTTGGCGATCGACAGCCATGCAGGGTGTTTGGGGCGGGTTTTCGCTTTTCATATAATCTAACTGGCGAGGCGTGATGCAAAGATGCAAAAGATGCGGATGTGGGGATTGGGAGATGGGGGTGTTGATGTATATCGCCGGGGAAGGCATTCCGGCATAGGGTTGCATGGGAAAAGGGGGTGAAGAAACAATGTTGGCGTACGTGTAAGAGGAGTTTAGGTTCTGGAGGAGAGAGAACACGTTTGGCGGCAGACTGGTATGCGGCTAAGGTCGCGAGAGAGCTGCGATGCGATGCGATGCTACCTTCAGGGTATTAGATGTGGATATGAATTTTGGAATTTCTTTTTGTTTCCGTTTTCTATTTTTTTTTTCTTTTTTTATTCCCTCTCATTGCTTCCTTTCCAGTTTTCCTTTTCCTTTCCTTTCTCTATGTCTGGGGGTATTAGCCTATGAACCATTTCATCTCCCACAAGAACTCCAGAAAGCAAGGAGAAGCAAAGCAACATCGCCAAGGCCAGCAAGGCTAAGGCTATCATCCCCCCTACAACCTCGAGTTCTCCCTCTTCTTCTAGCCAGCCCCAGTTCTCTCTTCCGTTTCATTCATTCTCTTCAAGCCACCTTCTCGTCTCACTTCCTCTCACTCTGCCTCCTCACTCTCCCCTATCCTCATAATCCTCAGTAGTCGCAATCCTTTCCTCCTTACCTCCTTACCTCCTCACTTCTCCACGATGCCCACCCCTCAGCACTGCCCAGCAACCACGTCCCTCCTCCACTCCTCCACCCTCGAATGGACATAACCCAAAATCTCCACCGCAGCCTCATGGGCCTCCATCTCAGTAACGTCAACCTCCAACCCCTTCCTCTCCTCAAAAGCAAACAGCTTCCTCCCCCTCCTAACGCTCCTCGCCTCACCCTCGCTCTCAATCTTCCCGCTCCTAGCGCTGAACAAACTCATCCCCGACCCGCTATACCGCCTCTCGACGCTCGTGACGCGCCGCATGTTCTCGTCCTCGCGGCACGAGATGTAAACGGGGATGAACAGCCGACCCGTGAGCTCGGCGGTCGACTCGATGGCCTTCGCCGCGGCGATTTCGTCCCCGTCCTCGGAATCCACCTCGCCATCTTCACCCCACTCCCCCTCTTCGTCGTCGAGGGCGCGCGAGTCGGAGGGCTGGGTCTGGTTTTTGACGGCGCAGCTCGTCACGAGGATGGTGTGCGTGGCGGTTTCCGGGCGCGAGAGGAGGTCCGCGACTAAGGGCGTTGTCGCGGGCGCGTGTTCGCCGTTGTTCCTTTCATGGCAGGGCGAAGGCGCCGAACACCAGGCCATGGAGAAAGGGTCGGCGGTTTCCACTTCGGGCGTCGGGGGTAGCGTGGTTCGGCCGGTGACGCTGAGGTTATCGTGGTGGTCGAGGATGAGGGAGCGGTCTACGCCGAGGAGACGGTGGAGCCATTGGGCGATTGTGAGTTTGCCGACGCCGGGGAAGCCGTTGATCCAGACGAGGGGTCCGGAGGGTTTGGGAGGCCCGTCGAGGAACGGGAGGACCGGAGATGTGGAGGTGGATGAGGTTGTGGGAGTTGCGGTCGTCGGGGAGCTGTGA